>NQII01001887.1:321468-351957 GCA_002778355.1 Clitarchus hookeri | reverse complement strand
AAAAATATTACAGTATAACTGTTATTATAACCACATGGTAGTGTATGTATTCCATTTTCTAGGATCCTTCCTTTGTCATCCGTCTTCATGAGTGACACTTTATTATTGTATTGGGTATATACATTGAGATGGTGCGACCTAATTTTGTTAACATTAACCCTCATTACCTATTGGTTTTTTAGTACATTTTAATAATCTTCAAATAACATAATATTCTAAATTTAACATTTTTGGATTCCCTTGGCCTGTTTTACATCCTCGGCAGAGCACTTGTATAGATATTTGCCCCTAGCCCAACAAACTCAATCAGGTCATCCCCACCACACTCGTCCTTAAATTTATCAAGTACCTTTTTTGTTGGCAGGTGAGTAACAAGCATGAGTTGGTGGGTAAGCACTCGTGTCGAACTCTTACATGAATGCAGGGTCTGAGGCGAGGTCTCTGTATAAATCGTCAGTTTTTATCTGGTACGCAAAGGAATCTGTGTCCCTGTATGCCATCTCCATCTTGCTGTCATACAATGGTTTCATCACATCATACTGAAACCAGTACATTAATGTCTTCGACAGGTCAAAATCGGCAAATCTCCTATAAATCGGTTTATCGAATAAAATGTTTTCGTGTTCCATTTTTACAAGAGGTAATGTTTCGTTGTATATTGTTGTGCACTTCAATGGGCGTTTAGCAATAAGTTTCTTGGAACATTCTTCAAGGCATAAGAGTTCCATGTGTTGATGCTTCCTCTTGTTCTCCGAGAGTTTCCCATGAATAGTGTTATTCAAGTGTTTGTAGAAATCCTTCTCGAACGCATTTGCAGTTGTCTTATGCATCTAGGTATTAAGTTCGCNATGCTTCCTCTTGTTCTCCGAGAGTTTCCCATGAATAGTGTTATTCAAGTGTTTGTAGAAATCCTTCTCGAACGCATTTGCAGTTGTCTTATGCATCTAGGTATTAAGTTCGCTGTAGGGCTGCAGGCATGGATTCTGATTGACCTGTAGTAGTCTGTGTATTTCCTTCAGCTTTAATCCATCATTGATTGCCTTCTTGAGATTAATGTAATGAATAATATCATTATTTTTATCTGCCAGGGTTGTCATGTGTTATGAGTTTGGTTTGTTTGCCGTGGGTGAGGGGGCTCTGGTTCACCGGCAGGAACAGAAAGTTCTTTGTGGTCTTTGTAAGGTTCTGATGGGTGCTTTACATCTGCCTTCAGTATGTACCACACATTACTAACGTCAGGCACAGACATCACATCCAGATCGATGCTGGTCCATTTGAAGTTGGTGTATGGTAGTGGCAGATTCAAAGCCTAACGATGTAAATTATTGGCATCTACATACTGGAGGTAGGCTGGTGACTTGCTGACATCATACATGGCAGGCGGCACATCCTTATTGTTTGCCCCACAATACCACTTGATACACTGATATACCTCTCCAACTATGCCAGCCTCGATAAAGAGATGAATATTGTAGTCGCTAATATGNACCACTTGATACACTGATATACCTCTCCAACTATGCCAGCCTCGATAAAGAGATGAATATTGTAGTCGCTAATATGATCCAGCTCCACCTTTGTCTTCTTAAGCATCATGTCGAAGAGAATACACAGACTTGCATAGACATACCCAAGCATACTTATTTTTTATATATTTATTATTTAAAAATTAAGTTAATTAGCAAAATAATTTATACTTGAATACAGCACTATCTTTCAGTAAAGTAACCATTCAATACATCTCATTAGGTTGATTTTGGAAGGAGCAGTTATGATGCAGCATATTGTATTTGGAAACATGCTTCCATTTCGTGATTCGTGAGAGGTGGCTTCATCCTCCACAGTTATGCATATAGGAAGAGTATACTCGTGCTTGACAATATGTCTCTTATTGTTTCTATCGTGTTGTGCTTGCGGGGTCAATTGCGAAGCATATGGAATGAGTGTGGAGCGATTGCGGAGCATGTCTAATAAGTGCAGAGCAATTGTGGAGCGATTGCAGAGTGTGTGGTGCTGATTTCAGAGCAATGAGCACCATGTGCTCTCTAATCAGCACCATTTGCTCCGAAATCACTCCGCCTGCTCAACAGTCAGCACCAAATGCTCGGTTTTGTTCTGGGTTGAGAGTGTTAGCTGTAATCTGAATTTGACAGTTTCATTTCATTCGATTCGTAAATACCAGTCCCTAGACATAGTACTTCATATATGCAGGTTCGTAGTGGTTCCAAGTTTAATGCGTCTAATCACATTGAACTGGTGAAGTGTTGTAGAGAACGAGTTGACGTAAGGAGGTAAATAAATCACAATGTTCAATTATACAACCTTTTATAAATTTTTGAGATGTATATCAGGGCAGGAAAACGAGGACGAGGAGGAGGAAATTGAGGAGAAAGAGGAGGCATAAGGGGATATACATACATTAGGTACGAAAGTTATGGGATGAATAACCATGCACATGAATGTTTGCATATGCAGGTAGTGAAATGTCTTTTCAACTTATAATTTCGAGTAAAGCACAGTGGAAGCTTCAAAATTTCCAAAGCTATCACCAAGACAATCTTAAAGACATTACGTATAATAGTTTTATATGTCATTAACTTTAAAACAAGTTAATATTTTTAATAAACAAAAGTTTAGGGTGACACATAACGTAGTTGAAATAACCATAATTGATGTATGTGTGAAGAACTGATAAATTTTATATAGGGTTCCATAGGTGTATAATTGTTAACAACAAAGATAAGAATAAACTTAAATGCATAAATACTATTGAAATTAATTATATCGTTCTCGTATACTGGATATTGGAATATTCCTCTCTATTATTATAATATAAGTTTTTGTAACACTATGAATGTTGAAGGTTTTTATGGTGGTTATATCGTGGTAAGTAGGGTAAATTTCATATTTTAATTTATGTCTCGAAAACTGATCTTCATACATCAAAGTGTTTGAAATGTGTACACCTCCGCTACAACACCCTCCCCATAGATAGAGCTCCCCCCCCCACCCCCCAACACCAAAAATTATATTCTACATATGTTTAAATAAAAAAAAGTTTTAAATTGGAATTTGACCATTATGTCAGGGGTACAAAAGGTCGAGTTTCTTCTTTTACTAGTATCTTGTAAACTATGCGACCCAGGTCAAAATGTGTGTAAAATAATTTATACCATTGTTTGAAGTGCGTAGACTTCATTCCCGCTGGTCACACTCGCCATCGCCTGCTGCTGTTCTGTCTCGTCTCTTTACTGTCTTTGCACAGCTATCGCTTAAAGTCGCACAATCCTCCAAACTATCAACCCTCAAAAACTGTCAGCTTGGAGTCACATCGAAGCTTAAATAGTTACACTGGTCTGATCTAGGAGGTTTCCCACACGAGTCTCTCTGAGAGGCAAGCACAATGAACCAGAACATTCTTTCAGATAACTACATAAATTCAATCTGCTGAATGTCAGGAGCACTTGAGTCGCGATAGGCTTGTCGTGATGCCACATCTTTGTAAATTAAAACCCTTGTAGGATTATTGTTCATCTGTCCTTCAAACCTTCCTTTGTGACTCAGCTTCCACTCATCAGATCACTACTCTGTCCTCTTTCGCTCGCATGGGACAGATCAAGGGAAGCATTGCAAAACATAGAGAATATTATAATATACTCCAGAATCAAAGATGGNGCACATATTAGTATTTATTTGCAGAATATTATAATATACTCCAGAATCAAAGATGGTCGACAAATGTAAGTAATGAAGTACCCCTAGCACTCATAAACAAGATGTCAGTCGAATGCCAGCGAGAGATGCCCACTCTGGAGTGTTGTTCATCGACTTAGATGGTGGCAGATAAAGGCGAGATAGGCAAGAAAGAATGATTGAGCATGAAGAAACAATGTGTCATGATAGAGCATGAAGTAACTAGGTGGAATGACAGAATACGAGGTGGAACAAAGGAAAGTAAGAAAATTGAAATCCAAGATGGTGGATAGCTACGAGGCACGAACCCCCGCAGTACATCAAAATGAAAGATAACAGAAGAAATAAAGATAGCTCATACTTTAGCTGAGTGTGACTAATTCTGAAGCAAATTTGATGTGTCAGAATGACACCTCAACACCTTACTATGACACTTACTGAAAATGGAGTCACAGAGACACATTGTGGGGTCTTAGAATGACTCAATAGAATTTGGTAAAATAATTTTTGCAGAAATTTTGCAGATTAGGAGGGAAATTCGAGATATTTTGAGGGGAATTCTGGAAATGTTGAGTGTAGAGGTAAAAATGAGACATTTTGAGGGAAAATGGAAAATCCAAGATGCCTTTGGAGATGTCATTCAAGATGGCAGATAGTGACTGGGTACCCCAGCCCCTGCTCCAGTATCTCCATTTTCCTACTATTATTGCCTTTCACTTTAAAATACTGTCACAATATGGCTGAGGGGCGCATCCGAGTTCGCGAGGGATGGGGTCTTAACGAAAATATAAGAACAAAATTTGATTATTAATTAATTCACATAGCTATTATTCACAGCATGAAATTATCTATTTNGGAATAAAGATAGCTGATACTTTAGCTGAGTGTGACTAATTCTGAAGCAAATTTGATGTAGTGTCAGAATGACACCTCAACACCTTACTATGACACTTACTGAAAATGGAGTCACAGAGACACATTGTGGGGTCTTAGAATGACTCAATAGAATTTGGTGAAATAATTTTTGCAGAAATTTTGCAGATTAGGAGGGAAATTCGAGATATTTTGAGGGGAATTCTGGAAATTTTGAGTGTAGAGGTAAAAATTAGACATTTTGAGGGAAAATGGAAAATCCAAGATGCCTTTGGAGATGTCATTCAAGATGGCAGATAGTGACTGGGTACCACAGCCCCTGCTCCAGTATCTCCATTTTCCTACTATTATTACCTTTCACTTTAAAATACTGTCACAATATGGCTGAGGGGCGCATCCGAGTTCGCGAGGGATGGGGTCTTAACGAAAATATAAGAACAAAATTTGATTATTAATTAATTCACATAGCTATTATTCACAGCATGAAATTATCTATTTCCATTATTACTCTTTTTATTTTTCTGTGAGAGCAATTTTTTATGGATATTTCAAGTCNAGTGTAGAGGTAAAAATTAGACATTTTGAGGGAAAATGGAAAATCCAAGATGCCTTTGGAGATGTCATTCAAGATGGCAGATAGTGACTGGGTACCACAGCCCCTGCTCCAGTATCTCCATTTTCCTACTATTATTGCCTTTCACTTTAAAATACTGTCACAATATGGCTGAGGGGCGCATCCGAGTTCGCGAGGGATGGGGTCTTAACGAAAATATAAGAACAAAATTTGATTATTAATTAATTCACATAGCTATTATTCACAGCATGAAATTATCTATTTCCATTATTACTCTTTTTATTTTTCTGTGAGAGCAATTTTTTATGGATATTTCAAGTCTAATAAACGTAGTTCTCAATGTCTCTCTTTGGCTATAGTCCATTAAATCATACTCATCACTAACACACTTTCAGTCTGCCTGATTGCCATCATTTTAGTTGTCTATCACTCATGCCTCCAGTCCAATATTAAAGCCTGCCAGTTGCAATTTTAATTGCTGTGTCGCTCGCACTCGCAGCTTTTCGTCTCGCTGGTCACTTCGGGCACTTCTCGTTGCTCTTATAACGCGTCGCACAATCGCCCAGACTCCCGACTCTCATAAAATTGCCGACTCGGAGCCCCATCGCACTTTTATACTATCACTTCCCTTGATCTGGAAGGTTCAACGCAACCCGATTCACTCTGAGAGAAACTAGGGCTGTAGTAATGTCCAGAACATGTATCCAGGGATATCTCAAATATACCCTATCCCCTAGGTCGGAATCAGCACGTGCCCTGATAGGCATAACAGGCACACATTGTAGATATTCCTTTGTGAAAACTGCTGCATCTCAAGCTGAAACTGATAGCATGNGAATATTTCAAGTCTAATAAACGTAGTTCTCAATGTCTCTCTTTGGCTATAGTCCATTAAATCATACTCATCACTAACACACTTTCAGTCTGCCTGATTGCCATCATTTTAGTTGTCTATCACTCATGCCTCCAGTCCAATATTAAAGCCTGCCAGTTGCAATTTTCATTGCTGTGTCGCTCGCACTCGCAGCTTTTCGTCTCGCTGGTCACTTCGGGCACTCTTCGTTGCTCTTATAACGAGTCGCACAATCGCCCAGACTCCCGACTCTCATAAAATTGCCGACTCGGAGCCCCATCGCACTTTTATACTATCACTTCCCTTGATCTGGAAGGTTCAACGCAACCCGATTCACTCTGAGAGAAACTAGGGCAGTAGTAATGTCCAGAACATGTATCCAGGGATATCTCAAATATACCCTATCCCCTGGGTCGGAATCAGCACGTGCCCTGATAGGCATAACAGGCACACATTGTAGATATTCCTTTGTGAAAACTGCTGCATNAGGTCGGAATCAGCACGTGCCCTGATAGGCATAACAGGCACACATTGTAGATATTCCTTTGTGAAAACTGCTGCATCTCAAGCTGAAACTGATAGCATGCGCGCATCAATAAATCATCCATGCCTATCATGCTCGCAAAGCAGTCACTTGTAATACTACCACCTCCTGAAATCAGTTCGTCACGTACCTACTCTGCAACATCTGTACCTTCGTAGCGTGCCAATCGGGTGATGTGGACAACCTTCGGCTTTGCCCGAGAGCCTTGATGATAAATCCGAAAGACTAAATCATTGATCTTCAGAATTCTGTAGGGACCTTCCCAACATTTCTGTAGCTTCGGGCAGTAACCTTTTCGCCTCTGAGGGTTGTACAACCACACCAGTTGTCCGTGAAATACCTCGCCCGAAATTCTCCTATCATACTGAATCTTCATTCCATCACTATTTATTCTGAGGTGCTGTAGTTAGAACAAAATCATGAAAAACCAACTATTGTTACGTAATTCGAAGGCATAATCAGATGTTGGAGATTTCTCTTCTGTCAATCGTCTAAACATCAGGTCATTTGGAATGTGTAGCTCTCGTCCAAACAGCATTCTTGAGGACTCGTGAACTGTTGAGCGGTAAGCAAGGAGAAACAATGGCAGTTTTTAATCCTAATAATTTTGGTTGTCTACCACAAAAATCGACAGGTACTGCTCGAGAGTGTGGTTAAGCCTCTCGAGCATTCCATCCGACTGAGGGTGATATGCTGTAGTCCAAGTCTCTTTCATTCCCAGAATTGTTGTTACCTCCTGAAGACCGCACCTTTAAACTTTCTTCCCTGATCGGAATGGAGTTCTAGTGGCACCACAAACCAAGAGAAAATATGCTCTGTTAGTGCATCGGCCANGAGAAAATATGCTCTGTTAGTGCATCGGCCAGAGCACGTGCTTGGTTTTGGAGGGGAATGACCTCAGACTACTTAAAAAAGTAATCTTCAGCCACCAGACACTATTTAGCTCTCTCTGTGACAGGTAAGGGATGCAGAATATATACTTCTATCCTCTCGAATGGGACTCCAACATTGTATTTGTTTAGGTGACCTTGTCCCCTGTTTCTTGGGCCCTTCCTCGCAATACAGGTGTAGCATATTCGGCATCATTTCTCAACATCCTCGCAACAATGAAGCTAGTAGAATTTCAGTCTAACTTTGTCAAGGTTCTTATTAATACCGAAATTCCCACGGGCTGTCGCATTATTAAATCCCTTTAAGACTTCAGGAACCATGCATTTTGGAAGGACCAAATGTAAGCATGTGTGTTTTCCATAAATACTTTCCCAATTTCTGTAAAGTAAGCCATTCTTCAGTACGAGGGAATTCCATTCTAGCCTGTATGCTTTGACTGCTGTGCTGAGACTCGAAATATTTTCCCACTTGGCCGATAGCCAGCTTCCTTCCATTCTAGTAGAGGCTGTAAATATGGATCATTCAGCTGAGCTTCCCTAATAGCCTAATCATGCCAGGTAGGTGACCCATCACAAGATAGAGTACCTAGAATTCTTGTTATCTGTACCTTCAGTGATTCGCCACTTTTATCTTCCTGGTGTTTACAATGACAGAATGGCTCAAATGGCCTAAAAATTCATCTGCATTCCTGTGAAAGCATCCAGATCCTCACTGTATTTCAAAATCATATTCTTTAATATACTGTATCCACCGAACTATTGAATTTTTGTAGTTCTTAAAATTTAGTAGTCACCATAATGAAGCATGGTCAGTTCTTAGTTTAAAATGTATGCCACAAATGTAGGGGTGGAATTGTAAAATTGCCTTCACCATTGCCAGAAGCTCCCTCCATGTGACAGTCTTTTCTCTCATACTTATGCAATATCTTACTGAAGTATTCTAGGGGTCTTTCCTTCGAATCCTGAGCCTGAAATAACACAGCTCCAATCCCTACTTCACTAGCATCATGCCCTAACTTTTCGAGAAACCCAGGACTGATGGAGATATCAGAATTTCCTTTATCTCACAAAAAGCATCGTCACACTCAATGATCCANCCTTTATCTCACAAAAAGCATCGTCACACTCAATGATCCAATGAAATTTCATTTTTTGCTTCAGTCAGTTCATGTAGTGGCTTGAGGATTGGGGCGAACCCAGATACAAATCGACGGTAATAGGCACATCATCCCAGAAAATTCCGCACTTCAGTTTTGTCAGTTGGTGTTGGCCACTTTATTATTGCTTTGGTCTTCTCGGGGCATGTTCCTGTTCCATTGGTCAGCACTACATTTCCTAAGAAATTTATTTTCTTATGGAACAGGCGGTACTCCTTAGGAACTAATTTCAAGTTGGCTGCAGCCTCTATCTGGAANAGAAATTTATTTTCTTATGGAACAGGCGGTACTCCTTAGGAACTAATTTCAAGTTGGCTGCAGCCTCTATCTGGAATACAGAATCTAAGCATGATAGGTGATCTTCAAAAGCCCTTGTCACAACTTTACACATTTCTAAAGGCAGAACATATTCCATCAGACATTCGAAGATGGCAGGGGCATTACACAGCAAAAAAGGCATAGCTTTGAACGGTCTTGTTCCTTTCCCTTGGACACATAATGCAGTCTTCTCTTGATCCTCTTGGGCTACTTCGCACTGCCAGTACTTGTTCTTCATGTCCAAAGTAGAAAACCATTTCGAACCTGCTAGGCTGTTCAGTGTATCATCTATTCTTGGAAGTGGATAAGTCTTTCTTTGTCACAATATTAAGCTAGCGATATCCTACACAAAATGATGAGAACCATCGTTCTTCTAAACAAGAACTATGGGGGATTCCCATGAACTAACTGATGGTTCTATATATCACATNTATGAGAACCATCGTTCTTCTAAACAAGAACTATGGGGGATTCCCATGAACTAACTGATGGTTCTATATATCACATCTAGATATTTAATTTCTGTCAAAACTTCCTCAACTGCCTCATGCGAATCTAATGGCAGTCGTCTTGGTGGCTGCTTTATAGACCTGGTATATCCTGTGTCTATGTGGTTGCTGGTCACATTAGTCCTTGCAGGCTCCTTTGGTCCACAGGAGAAGGCATCACTATTTATCTGCCCCTATTTTTCTGCAGCATTTCAGAGACCGCCTTCTCCTGATGCCAGTCAAGATTTTCTCTCGCTTGTATTAGCAGTTCATCCAGTACTTCGGGCAGATGGCATTCTAATTGTTTTGGTATAGAATCCTCCTGAATATTTGAAAGTATCTGTATGACCTGCTTGCAAACACCTATCATGACCCCTCCTCAAGAGGAATGGCCCTATCAGATAAATGCATTTTTTCTAATTGGAAAACTGTCAGTGTTAGAAGATAACTAAGTCCTTGCTACAACGACTTTACCTGTCAGGATGCCAACCTTCTCTGCTGGCTCAATTAGACCCAAACACCTGACAAATGTTTTCTTGACATCTCTCTATAAGGATAAATTCACAAGAATCAGGCAGCACAGTGGGTTGCTAATTGGGGAGAACAAATTATGTCATGTTGACACCACCAACTCTGTACTCCCTACCTGTAGCATGCCAAGTCGAGTATCATAACAGCACCCCAGATTACATAATGCATCAAGCACCAAAATACATTCATCCTCTATTTCCGATATGTAAACATCGTGCTCTGTGCTAAGCAGCAAGATTCAAGATCACTTTCCTCACACCTCTTACTGGTGTGGTCTCGTCTGTTACTGTAGTAAAATAGTATTGTTCCATGCATTCATCAGGCGATCGCTGGGGAGAAGGCCCGAGGATGTCTGGTCTTACTACTGTTATGGTCGCCCAGTGTCGACTACCATCTATGAAGGAGCATCATTCAGGCTCCCCTCCACCAGTATTGCATCTCAATCCTGTTTCACCGACCATACATGTAAGATCATTGGAGCCTTGCCTCCAGCAGTCACCGACCTTCGCCCCCAAGATCTGTGTTTACAGGTTTTCCGAATGTGCTGTATACTCACCTGCCTCTCCTTGCTTCTTTTCCTTCTGCTGCTGCTGTGGGCAGTAGACTCTCAGGTGCCCCAGCCATCAACATGGCCAACATTGAAGCCGTCTGGATTGGGGTGGCGAAGCTGTGTACCACGGACCCTGGAAGTGATGTTCTTAACAGCCATCTACAACTTCTTAAGTGTCTTCTTCATGCTGTCTTCGTCATCTGCGTTCAGCATTGCTGCCTATACCTAGTGTTGAGGTGCGGCTCCCTGTCTTGCTGGCTCCACTTCCAGTGCTCGGATCAGAGTATTCTGCATGTTGTGGGGTGCAGCGAGATATGCTGATATACTGCTTGCCATACCTCTGTGTCAGCGATGTCATCGATGAAGAAGCCGACTGCGATGATATCTCGTGCCTCCATGGAGCACCCTTCCGGAGTTAGTTGTGACAGCAGCATAATAACTTGCCTGCAGTGGCTTCCATGTTTGTTGGGTACGACTTCACAGCTTTGCATGTTGGGTACGTCGCAGGTACTAGTCACCAAAATGTAGCTCCAAGGCCGACACCAGTGTGGGGTACTCCAGTCAATGTCGCTCTGGCAGTGATTGTAATATGCTGAGTTAAGGGCTTCTCAGTACAGCTGCGAGGTAGTAAGCCTACTGCTCAGTTGGCTATCCATTCCGGTTGGCGACTATTTCAAGCTGGTGTTGGTATTCCCGCCATGAATTCTGGCCATTGTATGGTGCTGGCTTAATTGAGACTGCCATCCCCATTCCTCGCTGCCCAAAGCTAATGTTGCAGAGCTGTTGAATATCCTCCGAAGTTGCTGGGTTAGTTAATCTTATATATTAGTTGTCTGGCTGTTTACATTCTCGTTCACACTATTTACAGTCTCATTTGCACTTACTATTAATCAACTAATTTGATTATTTACAGTTAAAATCAAACTTCATTTTACCCTGCTAATTTTGTTATTAGGCTATTACCCTAATCCCTCAATTAATGCTCGCAGAGCTTGTTCTTCTGTAGACAATTTTCTATTTAACTTTCACTGCAACAATTGTACTAAACAATAGCAATTATTTTTTTATAATTTATTACTAGCTTATTGGCTATCCTGACCAACAATTAAATGCCTCCATCCCACTTCTGACACCAGTGTTACAAAACACCTGGAAAAAGGGGGGGGGGGGCGATTTCGTGAGGCATGGAGTCTTAACAAATACATAAGAATTAAATTGATTTTTAATTTATTCACAGCTATTATTTAAAGCATTAGGATCAATGGCCACAGCGACGACGAAGCAATGAGTCTTCACTGCGCATGCTGTCACAGAAAAAAAATCACTGATGAAATCATTTGCTTGTAGGAATTCAGTTATTGTTAAATCACTTGCTTTTTCTGGTGAAAATTACAATGTGTACATAAACACTTGGACAGTTTGCTTTTTTCTGAAAATATTTTTTATTAAACAACTCATTTGCGGTGGGCGTGCTCTTGCAATTTTTTCCACACAAACGGTAAATAATTATTTGAAATCATCATAAGTAGCAGGCCAATATCTTGTTGGGTTTTTTTAAAAAAATTATTATATTTACTGAAATGCGTTTTTTATTTAAATACTTTTAGTGGTTACTAGTTGTTGGCTAAGGAGGGTATGTTTTGTGGAGTATTAAGGAGGATGTCCAGCATGTCCGTCCCAGGCTGGCGGCGGCCTCGTCAAGCGAGGTGGCGGGCGATTCCTCCGACCTCCGATGCCATGATACCTGTGCCAGAATCGACTATTCATATCCACTCACGCGAGTGGGATGGCGAGGTTACGGGATAGGCGGCCACGTCAGTCGGTGTCGATGGCAACGTGGGCGTGCTGCTCGCCGTTGGCAGCGGGGTGTTCAAGCACGGTGACGGCGAAGGTGGTGAGCCACCAATGATACCAGCGGCGCGTGTGGTACTGCACGATGGCGACGGCCCAGGCGTAGTATATGGCGACCGTGAAGCAGGACATGATCAGCACCGGGGTCAAAATGATGGGCTCGTTTCGCCCGGGCGAGGCGCCTGCTGCGTGCAGCTGCACGAGCTCCTTGTAGCGCGTCAGCGACCCGTAGATGAGGTAGGCTGACAACGCCGCGAACGGCGTCATCAAACAGAACCACGCCAGGTCCACCAGCATCTGCGCCCACACACAGCAAAGCGTGCAGAGCTCAATTGTGAGAGAGTATGAAATAATTTTAGCCCCTAATACCTCACTTTAAATCACATGTTTTTGGAAGCCAGCATTGAAATTCTAAGAAAGGGCAATGTTGGAGAACGACATTTTGGCAACTTTAGGGGCACATATGTTCCCATTTTANCATTGAAATTCTAAGAAAGGGCAATGTTGGAGAACGACATTTTGGCAACTTTAGGGGCACATATGTTCCCATTTTATTGCATTTATTTTTGCACTTTATTTTGCACCGCAACAACACATAAATGATTACGGCGTCAGAAATATATCGATAAAAACACATCACTCGATAAAAACACATCACTCGATAAAATACTTACTCGCGAAGTTAGTTCATACACGAAAAGGGCCGACCTACCGTGGTGCAGTCGNACACATCACTCGATAAAATACTTACTCGCGAAGTTAGTTCATACACGAAAAGGGCCGACCTACCGTGGTGCAGTCGGTTGGTGCGCCGCCATTCTGAAGTGCAAAAGGTCCTGGGTTCGAGTACAAGGTAAGAAATGGGTGCTTNTGCAGTCGGTTGGTGCGCCGCCATTCTGAAGTGCAAAAGGTCCTGGGTTCGAGTACAAGGTAAGAAATGGGTGCTTATTTAAGCTAGGCCATGTGTTAGTTTATAAGCCATCCGCTGATAAGAATTCAGGCATAACACCGGGGGGCGTTATTAAGCCCTTTCCAATCCAATCCCATACACTTAAAGGCTGTTCAACTATTGAAAAAATATCATCGCCTGTTAACTGTATATATGTTACCGTACAAACTGGCACGCAGACGACTCACAGTCAAGATGGCCGCCTGGGTGGCCCGCCGAGCGGTGTGCAGAGCTCCAGCAGAAAACGTTTTATTAAAAAACTGTCCAACGTGTCTGAGTGAGGTCTGCTCACAAATAGCATTTAAGAAACGTTACGCGTCTNTGCAGTCGGTTGGTGCGCCGCCATTCTGAAGTGCAAAAGGTCCTGGGTTCGAGTACAAGGTAAGAAATGGGTGCTTGTTTAAACTAGGCCATGTGTTAGTTTATAAGCCATCCGCTGATAAGAATTCAGGCATAACACCGGGGGACGTTATTAAGCCCTTTCCAATCCAATCCCATACACTTAAAGGCTGTTCAACTATTGAAAAAATATCATCGCCTGTTAACTGTATATATGTTACCGTACCAACTGGCACGCAGACGACTCACAGTCAAGATGGCCGCCTGGGTGGGCCGCCGAGCGGTGTGCAGAGCTACAGCAGAAAAAGTTTTATTAAAAAACTGTCCAACGTGTCTGAGTGAGGTCTGCTCACAAATAGCATTTAAGAAACGTTACGCGTCTGTATACGTTTTTCGGTTCCTCCATTTCTCTCTAAAGCATTTTTTTAAATAGTGAAAATGGCACAAACTAGTGTTTTCACAGTCATTTTTAGGTAGGAACATTCCGGTACAAAATATTAAAAAAGGGATAGGGGCGTGCAACAAACATTTATTTTCATCATTCCGTCATAAAATGATAGGGTCTCCACTGGAAAGTGTCATAGAGGCTCGTCATCGACGGCAAGACTGAACGCCGGTTCACTGCCTCGCGCGTAGAGGCGATGAGAGAGTTGATGCGCATCTCTTGGTCGCCCCTAGCGCTCCCACGCTTTTAGGTCTCAGACGTGCAAAATTCCTTCAACCACCTTAAGTTGGCAGCGAATTAATAAAAAATAGTTTCAAGTATTGATGATGTGTTGCAAGTGTAATGTTTCAATTTATAGCAAGTCGAGTTAGTGTTTTTCTACTGTATACACATTATAGTACAAAGTGACATATTTGTAGCACATTTAGGTTCCCGCAAATTCCCCGTTTTCACTTGACTGACACATGAATTATGTAATTCGGCCCACGGTAGTGGTAATTTTACATATGGAGGATAGATACAAAATGAGGAGAAAAGTATATCTTAAGCAGGGCTTTCAAAAGTGCTCAATTAACCGTGAACAACCCATACCTATAATATCCCTTTATTTTTTTTTTATATTTGCTTCCATAAACTTCTACAGTACGATTAATTGTCAACTATGGGGAAACCAATACATATTCTGCAATTGAATCTAGCTACAAAAGTGACTTAAGGAAATTGAATTGACATGTGTTATTTTCTGTGTTATTTTCTAAAGTTTTTTTTCTCCAGAGACTGAAAATTCTTAATTTACATTTTTTATAGGGGGAATTCAGCTACCAGTTTTAAAATTCCTGCATAGAAATCTGGAAGTATCACAGGGTTTAAATTATTGTTTTATAAATATCAAATACTCCCCAGTGAATAAACCGGGCGTAGTCAAGACATTAAGAAAGCGTGAGCTAATTTGTCACTCCGCGTGATCATCAATAAGTGCCACAAAATGGTGGCAATTTATATGTATTATTTCTTACTGTGGTATTTTAGCACGATCCATTATTCAGATCTGATTTTCTGGAGAGTTCCTTATCGTCTCACAGTGCTAACAGCAGATGCCACCAGTTTGGAAAAAGATGCCGGTTTGCAGTACGTGTTCCAAACGTGGTNCTTATCGTCTCACAGTGCTAACAGCAGATGCCACCAGTTTGGAAAAAGATGCCGGTTTGCAGTACGTGTTCCAAACGTGGTGTGTTAACGAACGCCTTTGAACAGACATTTCCACGGCTAGTACGCATGCGTGTACAAGAACGCCACGCTTGTTCACCAATTATCCTCGTTCAACTATAGAACACGTTAGTTTAGGCCAGACTCGGTTGAACTGTAGTTTATGTGGCATTGTNGTGTTTTCACAGTCATTTTTAGGTAGGAACATTCCGGTACAAAATATTAAAAAAGGGATAGGGGCGTGCAACAAACCTTTATTTTCATCATTCCGTCATAAAATGATAGGGTCTCCACTGGAAAGTCTCATAGAGGCTCGTCATCGACGGCAAGACTGAACGCCGGTTCACTGCCTCGCGCGTAGAGGCGATGAGAGAGTTGATGCGCATCTCTTGGTCGCCCCTAGCGCTCCCACGCTTTTAGGTCTCAGACGTGCAAAATTCCTTCAACCAGGCGGCCACCTTAAGTTGGCAGCGAATTAATAAAAAATAGTTTTAAGTATTGATGATGTTTTGCAAGTGTAATGCTTGAATTTATAGCAAATCAAGTTAGTATTTTTCTACTGTATACACATTATAGTACAAAGTGACATATTTGTAGCACATTTAGGTTCCCGCAAATTCCCCGTTTTCACTTGACTGACACATGAATTATGTCATTCGGCCCACGGTAGTGGTAATTTTACATATGGAGGATAGATAAAAAATGAGGAGAAAAGTATATCTTAAGCAGGGCTTTCAAAAGTGCTCAATTAACCGTGAACAACCCATACCTATAATATCCCTTTATTTTTTTTTTATATTTGCTTCCATAAACTTCTACAGTACGATTAATTGTCAACTATGGGGAAACCAATACATATTCTGCAATTGAATCTAGCTACAAAAGTGACTTAAGGAAATTGAATTGACATGTGTTATTTTCTGTGTTATTTTCTAAAGTTTTTTTTCTCCAGAGACTGAAAATTCTTAATTTACATTTTTTATAGGGTGACTTCAGCTACCAGTTTTAAAATTCCTGCATAGAAATCTGGAAGTATCACAGGGTTTTAATTATTGTTTTATAAATATAAAATACTCCGCAGTGAATAAACCGGGCGTAGTCAAGATAAAGGAACTATTGTGACATTAAGAAAGCGTGAGCTAATTTGTGACTCCGCGTGATCATCAATAAGTGCCACAAAAGGGCGGAAATTTATATGTATTATTTCTTACTGTGGTATTTTAGCACGATCCATTATTCAGATCTGATTTTCTGGAGAGTTCTTTATCGTCTCACAGTGCTAACAGCAGATGCCGCCAGTTTGGAAAAAGATGCCGGTTTGCAGTACGTGTTCCAANTTTATCGTCTCACAGTGCTAACAGCAGATGCCGCCAGTTTGGAAAAAGATGCCGGTTTGCAGTACGTGTTCCAAACGTGGTGTGTTAACGAACGCCTTTGAACAGACATTTCCACGGCTAGTACGCATGCGTGTGCAAGAACGCCACGCTTGTTCGTCAATTATCCTCGTTCAACTATAGAACACGTTAGTTTAGGCCAGACTCGGTTGAACTGTAGTTTATGTGGCATTGTTNCAATTATCCTCGTTCAACTATAGAACACGTTAGTTTAGGCCAGACTCGGTTGAACTGTAGTTTATGTGGCATTGTTAGTCTGGGGTAATGTTGGTAAACGACGAGTGGAAACGCGCATGCGCGGTAATGATTGTTGGCCCACTAACGCATATGCACGGCCTCTTAGAGGCAGACAGTCGTCCGTATAGCAGGATGATAGGCAGTACGTAAAGGTTGTTCACGGTAAAGTGTGCACTTTTGAAAGCCATGCTGAAGGTATGTTTGTATGCGCATTCTGTATACTTCCGCCATATGTAAAATTTACATTGCCACTAGCCTGGTCACGTTATTCATACTTCGTTCAAATAAAACGGTGATATTATTAGGAAAGTAAATATTTTGCAGAATTTTAAGTCACCTAATTTTATGCATTAAAAAACAGTAAAACAGAAAATTGTATTATTCGGAAATGCTTTCCTAAAACTTTAAATACAGTATCAGGACATGTATTTAGTTTCTCTCCACCGTTATCAACTTTAGAGGTCACATGCCAGTCAGAGGGGCAATTAAAACACATGCAGACAGGGGAAGTAACAAAAGTTTGATTTCAAAAATGCTCACTTTTTCGAGAACAACCTTTACCTGTGGATACAGATAATGGTTTATCGCGGGAAGAGTTGACTGTTTGCTAGGATTCAACGTAATGTGCACATGTCCGCGAGTTTTTTTTCCTTATTGGCCGTCATGCATGCACGAAACGACTACCCCATTTTACTGGGCCCATGAGGATTCTGATCCTGGAAAGCAGAACGTTCGTGATTGGTCTGCAAACAGCTTAGCCGAGGCAAAACGTTGTTCATCCAATCACGAAAGAATAAACTAGTTAGAATGTTATAGAAGATATGTTGACTGATTAATTTTTCGCGATTTTCCATCATTTCTATAGTTTATTCGCGGTTTCTTCGTACTTTTGGAATCAAACCTTTGAAAAACCACCTCATGCATGAGGTGCTTCGTTGTCTCCTACATATGTCACAAGTATAAAATACATGTGGTAACATAAAAATGCCTTATTTTTGGTGAACTTTTTGGTTTACTTATACTTTATTTATACATTACAATATTAAATTTATAATTAATTTGAATAAAACAGGGAGAAAATAGGTTTGTTGGTAGTGCCTTGTAATAAATAGTTCTTATGCAAAATTGTATTATACTGAGTGCGCACGAATGCTGTGCGCTGTCCCTTGGTGTAATTTTTTAAACTCTCTTAAGCTTTGTTTTCATGAGGCGGTGGAATATCCCGCAAGTAGAACTTTAGCAGGATTTCAGAAAAGTGTGAAGTAACCGTGAATGTGTTATACCTGTGGATGATGAGAGTGACTGTGTGGGCCGTTGACCCCGTGGTAACTGCTCGTGCATTTGCGGGCGGCTATCGTTACTGAGTATGCACTTTNTGACTGTGTGGGCCGTTGACCCCGTGGTAACTGCTCGTGCATTTGCGGGCGGCTATCGTTACTGAGTATGCACTTTCCCCCCCGCCTTTTCTCCAACATTTCATCCCGGCCACGGCCGTTGAAGACAGATAGAGACACTAGCTTGAAAAGTCGACGCCCTTGTCGACCCACTTAGTTCACGAGCCCAACCACAGAGCGCTGCTACCTAAGTAGTGCTGTTTGACATGCAAGGATAGGGAGGGGAATTAACACTTTTTTTTTAAATGGAAAAATGACGTTCATATTTCAATGATGTTATCCATATACCNTGACTGTGTGGGCCGTTGACCCCGTGGTAACTGCTCGTGCATTTGCGGGCGGCTATCGTTACTGAGTATGCACTTTTCCCCCCGCCTTTTCTCCAACATTTCATCCCGGCCACGGCCGTTGAAGACAGATAGAGACACTAGCTTGAAAAGTCGACGCCCTTGTCGACCCACTTAGTTCACGAGCCCAACCACAGAGCGCTGCTACCTAAGTAGTGCTGTTTGACATGCAAGCATAGGGAGGGGAATTAACACTTTTTTTTTAAATGGAAAAATGACGTTCATATTTCAATGATGTTATCCATATACCNGATAGGGAGGGGAATTAACACTTTTTTTTTAAATGGAAAAATGACGTTCATATTTCAATGATGTTATCCATATACCAGCGATGCTAACAGCACTAGTTCGGTACACGAAATTTGCGGCCACTTCGTGAACTAAATGCGTCACTAAGGGCGTCAAATAGATAACGTTGTTGGATAGGCGAGTGTCCAGACCTCTCTTCTACGGCCGTGATCCCGACCAAACCGTGGCAGGTAGGTGTTTTTCCAGTAGATGCCAACCTAAAATAATACAGAATATTTGTTCAGAGTCTATTCGCGATTTCTTCACACCTATTGAATCAAACCTTTGAATAAACCACCCATATATTAAGTATTAGGTTGTTTCTTAAACATGCAGTCTCTCACAAACTTTTTATACGTATTTTAAAACAAAAGGAATCATTTTCCAAAATTAAAATTTATGTTATAATTATACGATATTTATAAATTATAATATTTCATTTGAAATTTATATAAAAAAAAANAAAATTAAAATTTATGTTATAATTATACGATATTTATAAATTATAATATTTCATTTGAAATTTATATAAAAAAAAAACAAGAGGAAATAGGTTTGTTGGTAAATCCTGGTAAGAAATAGTTATCATGCAAAATGTTATTAAAGNAAAAAAAAAACAAGAGGAAATAGGTTTGTTGGTAAATCCTGGTAAGAAATAGTTATCATGCAAAATGTTATTAAAGTGAGTGCGCGCGTATGCGGTTCTCAGTCCTTTTGGTGTAATATTCTAGACTTTCATTAAGCTTCGTTTGCATGGGGTGGAGGAATATCCTGAAAATAGGTATTTAGCATGGATTCAGAAAAGTTCGAAGTAACCACGAATGGACTATGTTTTCACAGTCTAAAGAAACGTAGGGCACCGTAGACTTGGGTAACTTGGGACACTTTGGGTGGCTTGAGACATTCCAAAGGAATCTTAGTTTATGCGCGTGGCAGCCCCGATTGGAGAATTGTACACGCCATTATGCAAGGAGAATAGCCGCGGGCGGAGCGAGGTACCTGCGTGCGGTCGGCCACCGTGGTCAGCCACAGCCACAAGGCGAGCGGCGGGCTGTGACGAGGCGTGCGGGTCAGCCGGAACTGGAAGCCGCAGAGCTCGCAGCGGGCCGTGCCGGAGGACGACAGCCACGCCTCCAGGCACTCCTTGTGCACGAGGCCCACCGTGCCGCGGCAACGGCACATGGACCTCAGGTCCTCCACGGGGCTGTCGCCGTAGCAGATCCGGCACATCTTCTCCGCCTGCCCTGCAACCGCACCGGACATCAACGCTAAAGACGAGCTAGGTCGGTCTCCCGACATTCCACTTCTTTTCGTTTCGGCAGACGTGGGAAACTCCCGGGCGTGCCCTGTGCCATGTTTACTAAAAGATGTATCCGCCTCCCTGGCAATCCGTAGTTCGTGGGCAGTGTCACGACAGAGGCGCCAGGTGGCGGGCCGGTCGACTCCTGGCCTGGAGGCTGCATTTCAATGTGAAGAAATTCAAGAGAATTGAAAGGGACCATTTTCGGTTTGGGGCATTAGCCCACCAAAATGGAGAACCCATGATGAAAATGAAGGAGTAGCACGGGATGACCTCACTACTCTAGAGGTTCCCTTAGCAGGTGGTCAGGGGTCACGGCTCCGATGGGGTCTCGTGTCCGCACAAGGCCTGATTACCCCCGCGTCCAGAGGTCACACTGAGGATGGACTCGTGCTGGCAGTGGTTTGGAAAACGCAGCCGGCGATGCCCCACTCATCGAAAGACGAGCGTGGCATTACTATAACACCATGTTAACGTGGAATGGCCGTTCTGCCCCAACTGGCGTGTAGGGTGCGGCCCACGAAAGGGGCATTCGCGCCTTTGTTGGCTGAGAGGGGGA
Organism: Clitarchus hookeri; assembly: GCA_002778355.1. NCBI lineage: Eukaryota > Metazoa > Arthropoda > Insecta > Phasmatodea > Phasmatidae > Clitarchus > Clitarchus hookeri. The sequence goes on along the minus strand of NQII01001887.1, from coordinate 331,177 downwards.
AAATAGCATAATAAGCCGATATTATGGCAGGTAGTGGGCATTAAAATTTTCACAAGAAAATAATACACGATTAGGGGAGTTGGAGATAAAATAACAGCCACGCGCCCAGTGGAGCGGAAGTGGATGGAAACCACGAGGGGTGCGGTGGTGGGAACATGGCTGGTCACGACCCCCGCATCCAGAGGGGCTTGCAGCCATGGAAGCTCCACGAGGCTGGTTGAACTAGTATTAGTTCAATAATATAAAGTTAAACTGGATTCGACAATACCAATGACTCGAAGTATAGTTCATAGCTCATAGCGTAGCGTCGCAACTCCAGTGATGGCTTTACAGCTGGGGACTAGAGCAATATAAGCCTTGTTGTCGTTGTTGTTGTCCCAACAATGATTTTCTTTGTTGCCTGCACGACCTGCTAAAATGGCGTGGTTTGGATTTGAGGTTAGAACACTGTTTGGTAAACAGGTGCCTTGAGATGTTTGTACACATCCTCTTACCAATTTGGAATGCAGTTAGATTAAATTCAAATTGGCGAAAGTATTTTATTTATATACAAGTGCTTTTCTTTTGAAAACTAAGATATAAACACACACGTCCATCATTGTTGACCATGTGACTTTGACAGTTATGTTACTTTGGAGTAGGTGAATGTTGTGTACATGCGTAGAAGACGAATAAGCGGTTTACCTTATCTGTAGCCTATGGTCTCATGTAGGATCTTCACCGTCTACTTTGAAAGCCCTGCTTAAGGGTTCCGCATGTCTGGCGCTTGAACCGCGTTCCAGTGTTTGAAATCCTGGTTTTTTGACGAAACTATTAAACGTGCCCCACGTATGATTACCTGCGAAAAGAACTCATACCCAAGACGAGTAAGGAATGGTACTCTAAATTTACCACGCATGCAGTTAACATTATTTTGGAGTCCTTCAATGCAGTTGAACACGGCTTTTCAAGACTGCCGTATCTTAAAAGCATACTATCCGGACACAGCCAATTGAACTTTGCTACAAACGGGTTACCAAAAACGATAGGGTCACCGCTGAAAGTCCCATTGGTAGACGCAGCACTACGAGAACACCGCACGCCAGTTCAGAGCCCCAGTGCGTAGTGGCGATGGAGCTGTTGTAGCGCGTTCCGGTGAAACCCTTATAGCTCCCGCGCTTCTAGGCCAAAAAAATTAATAAACGACGCAGGCAGGCGGACCCCTTAACATCTACTTGTATACACTCAGGGTGGACCTCGCGTTGCTCGGAATCAGTGTGGGGCTTCGGATCTGATCAACTCAGGTGCGAAGCTGGGACTCTTTTCCCCATAGATTGGAAGGTCGTAGCACAGTAATGCTGAACGCTAAGAGTGCTACGTAAAAATTGAAAGGCACAACCACGGGGTTGTGTGTATGTACATTTAAAACCCTTTGCATAGTAAGTTGACTTGCCAACACACTAATATATATGTATATATATACACATATGCATTGATAGTAACACAAAAGCCCTATACAAGTATATCCGGAAACGTATTTTTATATCAAATAATTGTTTTCGAAGTTGCGGCGTATAACGCCTGGAGTACAAAGATCATGCCTGTAAGATAAGTTGCATAGGATTTAGATGTGCGACGCAGCGTAATGTAATAATTCAGCGTCGCGTTCGGCTGGTAGGCGGGTTTTCTCGAGGATCTCCCTTTCCCCCGTCCCTTCATTCCGGAGCTGTTCCATATTCACCTCACTCACTCACTCCAGTGTCGCACGTCTACCTGCGACCTATGCTACTTGTCATGCATACATGTGCGGTGCGCATTGTTCTGCAGGTGTTGTACTTGATACAAAATTGCGATTTCGTACATAAGTGTATAGGACTTTTGTGTGAAGATATTATTGGTCCAAAGAAACTATGTCTGGATTTTGGGCACTAAGTTACTAACATTCTGTAGTCTTTTCTTCTACCATATGTACAATTAACACTACCAAGGGCCTGATAACTTTATTCAATAGTCGGTCACGTGAAGCTGTGAAATTATCAGAAAGGTAAAGATTATACAAACACGGTCAATCTTACAATAATTATTTTATGCATTAAAGAAATCGAAAGCAAAATAAACAATCTCAGTATCCACCAATGTTCACCTGACACTTTAATTTCAACGTTAACACAAGCATCTATAATTTTACTCTCCCGCTAACATTTCATTGAGCACATGCCGGTCAATTGTGCCATTTTCCAATACCTGCACGAAGGGGCCGTGACAATTTAAAAAGTTGATTTAAAAAATGTTAGATTAACCCTAAACCGCCTATACAATAATTCACGGTAAGCTCAGCACTTCCGAAATCAAAAATTTAAAATAACCATTTACTGCTTCGGAATCATATATATTTTAACGTGAGCACTGACTGAAGTATTCACGGAAAAACTGTAACTGAATTATCAAAAGTAGTTGCATGTCTTCGTGTATTAACAGCAGGATTTTTATTTAGTCTGGTTTGTTTTTTACACATCATAGTACAAAAATGTCACAATAGAAAAAAATTCTTACAATTTTACTATTACACTTTAACGACGCACGAATAAAAAGTGGGTTCACGGCAGCGTTAATTTTACATTGGGCGGAAGGATACAAAATTGGCAGAATAAAAATGGCATGTGTAAGTAAATGAAAATCACCAACTTCTAAAGAATAATTGTGAATAACACATCTGGTCAGAAACAAAATATAGGTTAGCTACTTCCATGTCGTTGTAAATGTTAGTGCTGAGATTTTGCAAAACTTACAAGAAGTAGTTTTTTTTTCACCGTATCCGAATTCACAAAAAGGTCGCCTTGTAACACACTGGTTTGTTATAACAAGGCTGAATTTTTGTACATTTGGACACGAGGGTTAATAATCAGCCTTGTGATTTTAGCAGATATTTACAACATTTACTGCAAAATGAGAAAACGATCCATTTGCAGACGGAAGAGAGGAGCGGGTAGACAGAATAACACACCCAAAATTTGAAGTGGGCAGCATTTAACCCTGTGAGTTGGCATAGACAGTCATAATATTGTGAGATCCTTGACGAACACAAAACACATGTGCTTTTCACTTATACCCACGATCTAAGAAGGACATGCCTTGACACTGACGTGAGAATCTGACACCCATGTTGACTGATTTAGTTAATGAAATAGCAGCAGTTCTCAAAAATTGATTTGAAAATTTTATTTTATTTTATCGTGAACATGCTTTATCTTTTTGCAGAGGGTAGAGAATATCTAGTAGACAGGATAACAAATAGCCAAAATTCTAAGTGGCCACAAGTGGTAATCGTGCCGGACGATGCCGCTGGTCGGTGGATTTTCTCGGCGCTCCCCCCATTTCTCCTGACCATCCATTCCAACGCTGCTCCTTTCTCACCTAATTTCACCTTCTTAAGCTCTCAAGACCTCGTTCTTAAAGAGCCGTCCAAATAACTCAACTCGAAGCGGGCAGTAATTAACTCATAATATTGTAAGAGCATTGCCGAACACAAAATGACATGTGCTTATCACTTATACCCACGATCATAGATGGACATGCCTTGACACTGACGCGAAAAGTTGACACCCAAGTTGACTGATTTAGTTCATTTAATAGCCGCAGAGCGCTGTTTACAAAGTAGAGCTATTTTTTCACGCAAGTATAAGTGCAAGGGTACTTAAAGTATTTATTTTTAAAATGTAAATTTAAATTATTTAAGAATATCTTCAAACTGTTTGTTTTTGAAACGTTATACTAATTCAATTTTGGAAGCTTAAGGAAAGCGGTTAAGAGTTAATTTTTGACAACGAAACAATGACCGTATGTACTCAGTGTATACAAACAATGCAATAACACTGTACTTTGGTGCAGCGCTATACGGCTACTTCATGAACTGTGACAACTCGCGCGTCAAGGTAGAAAGGCTGGACCTGTCCGGCGGACGTGCTTGTAACTACGTTCGCAAACACCGCCGTTGAAATAAGAAGAATCGCGGAGAATGCGACGGTAACATTGTGATATCGCCAGTGAATGTGGCCTGTGTGGTGGCGTGCGCCTACCTTGAGCTACGAGGTCGGGGCGAGAGGAGGCGATGTTGAGGGCGACGCTGGACTTGGGTCGCAGTTCCAGTTCCAGCCTGGAGCCCGCCTTGCCCAGCTGCAAGAAGCTGTGCTCCTTCTCCTGGACCACGACGCCCTTCGCGCTCCTGGGAGGACTGTCGTCCAGCTGCCTGCTCGCCTTCACCGCCAGCTGCGTGCACACAAACCACCGTCACCGAGGCAGTCGAGTCGAGTGGAGACTTTCCGACGGCTCTTGACATCGGGGTCTTGACAGCCGACGAGGATGAACCGTGGTGAGTACGGAGCAAGGGCGGGGGAAACGGCAGAACCCCGAGCAAAACTCGCCGACCAGCGGCATAGTCCGCCACGATTCCCACGTACGGAAGCCCCGGGGGAATCGAACCGTGCTCGCCTAGGTGGGAGGCGAGTAGTGTAACCACTACAACACCGCGGCCCCTATGTATAGCCCAGTCGCGGTTAATTACAACTGTTTCAGTAGCCCTGCTCGAGTTCTAATTTCAGGATATTTCTCCGCCACGTGAAAATATTACAACAAACGGACAACGCACCACATTCGTGAGCACTCAGTTCAATAATACTGTATGTTGCTTGAAAAATGTTTCTTACTGGGCAGTACCAACGCACGTATTTTCTGCTTATTTTTATACATTTATTTGTATAGGCAAAACAGAATAAATTTTATATATAAAATAGGTATTACTAAAAGTTTTTTTTGACAAAAAAAAGTACAGTTGTGTTAACAAAAGTATGAAACGCTTGTGATATGTGAATAATTCAAGAAACAACGAAGCACGTCATACATTGGGTGTTTTTCTTCAAAGTTTTGTTTCAAAAAGTGCCAAGAAATTGCGAACAGACTATCCGCAATAAACGCAATAAAAACGTGTACGTATACGATTGAAATAAGTTACTCTTACAAAACTGTTCATGGTCATCGAGTACGTGTTGTATAGGAACGTCCTTGACGTGTGGAGTGTACGAAATTGCCATGGTTTTATTTTGTGTGGTGTACATACGTCCGTCAGCCAAAATAATTGTAGGCGATGAGAATGAAATACGTCTAAAGTATGTTTTTTTGCTGATAAATCACTAGGTACCCGACTAAAATGAAGTTAATTTTGCAGTCGTGTGATTGGTCGGACATAAGACGAGTTCATTCACTACAGACAACGTATTTTTACACACGCTCTGTGCAGAAGTCTCTTCATACACGAGATTGATCGTGAACTAAACCTAATTGCGAGGCCACGCGGGAATCAAACTACAGATAATGGACAACAAATAACTAGCAGCTGTAGAAGAACCTAGCATTCAATGGAACATGAAACAACGACCTACGTGTAACAAATATGGACAAGAAAACTGCTCAACAACAACTACACTGAACACAAAAACAACTGCAATAGTTAAATGAACAAAAAAAAGCCATCAGTATATGGTGTGACACTGAAAACTAAAACTCAAAGGAACATTAATATTAGAATTCCCAACTACAACGAACATACATCAGGAAAAATTATTTNATAGGCAAAACAGAATAAATTTTATATATAAAATAGGTATTACTAAAAGTTTTTTTTGACAAAAAAAAGTACAGTTATGTTAACAAAAGCATGAAACGCTTGTGATATGTGAATAATTCAAGAAACAACCAAGCACGTCATTTCTTCAAAGTTTTGTTTCAAAAAGGTGTTAAGAAATTGCGAATAGACTATCCGCAATAAACGCAATAAAAACGTGTACGTATACGATTGAAATAAGTTACTCTTACAAAACTGTTCATGGTCATCGTGTACGTGTTGTATAGGAACATCCTTGACGTGTGGAGTGTACGAAATTGCCATGGTTTTATTTTGTGTGGTGTACATACGTCCGTCAGCCAAAATAATTGTAGGCGATGAGAATGAAATACGTCTAAAGTATGTTTTTTTGCTGATAAATCACTAGGTACCCGACTAAAATGAAGTTAATTTTGCAGTCGTGTGATTGGTCGGACATAAGACGAGTTCATTCACTACAGACAACGTATTTTTACACACGCTCTGTGCAGAAGTCTCTTCATACACGAGATTGATCGTGAACTAAACCTAATTGCGAGGCCACGCGGGAATCAAACTACAGATAATGGACAACAAATAACTAGCAGCTGTAGAAGAACCTAGCATTCAATGGAACATGAAACAACGACCTACGTGTAACAAATATGGACAAGAAAACTGCTCAACAACAACTACACTCAACACAAAAACAACTGCAATAATTAAATGCACAAAAAAAAGCCATCAGTATATGGTGTGACAATGAAAACTAAAACTCAAAGGAACATTAATATTAGAATTCCCAACTACAACGAACATACATCAGGAAAAATTATTTNATGAAAACTAAAACTCAAAGGAACATTAATATTAGAATTCCCAACTACAACGAACATACATCAGGAAAAATTATTTACTTGTTTATGGAAAACGTGAAAAAAAAGTAAACGATACAAAAAAAACCAATACTAAAAACCAATGTCAAAGGACACAAGACAATAACAACAGAAACTCGGTAACAGAAAATTAAACAATGACTTCACCATAAGTCGCAACTGGACAATAAAGAAAACGCAATACACACTGTCAAGTTCTTCTAAATCCCTGTAATTTGTTGTTCATTATCTGGGATTTGTTTACTTTTGGTTTCTTTGTTTTGTTCTTAGGCTTATTTTCGACAATGGATACGGTCCATTAAATGCTCACAAGAAATAATGCAACACCATTGCCATCAGCATAAAGATAACAAGCTTTATCGCCAACTACATTTCACACGTTTAGTCGCCCTGTCTGGGCACGTTGCACATGAATGAAATTAATGACCAGTGCTGTACACAGTAATATGTTATTTGAAGGATCTTTGCACTGGCGCTGTCATACCAAACGAAACATTGTTTTGATCATACTCCGTTGTAGCGCGTCTCGTAGAAAACCAGAATAATGCATAGAGGGGAAAAAACCAGAAGCACAGAATAAAAGTAAAGTTGGGCTTTCGTCAGCATATATATAGTAAACCAACACAGAGAATTCCGAACAAAGAACTACGCCACAAAACAACAAGACAACTTGACAAGTGGGCATGACGACAGACACATCAACGTTAAAAATAATAAACACGGACAATACAACAAAGACGGCACGGTCTTAAAACTTTGCCGAAATAATGTACAGTTAATCACTAAGAGTGAAATAAACAGCGAAGATGAAACAGTGAAGATAAAAATAAACAGACGAACACAATGGTGAATGGTGTTCACGGTAAACTGAGCACCTTCGAAAGCCTTGCTTAAGATCTACTTGCATTTACACTGTGTATCCATCTGCCATGTCTAAAATAAACATTTGCCGTGGGCCTGATCACTTTAGTCAAGCGGCAATCAGGTGAGATTATTATAAAAGTACCTCAAGTACAAATTTGCTAATTGTTACACTTATTTGCATGAAAAATTACTGTAAGCAAAATAAAAAAATTCAGTAAAATGTTTACCTTACACTTTTAACTCAACCTAGGGACTGGAAACTATACTTTCGCTCCATCGTTAGCAACTTTAAATGGGCGTATGCCAGTCAGTGTAACCGTGAAAATAAATTGAGGTAGGGACAGCAACATTTTCAAAGGCTGATTTCAAAAGTGCTCACTTTAATGTGAAACGCCTTTAGTCTACGAGTAAATATATGCGACGTTTCGGCGACTCCAATATGTTCCCGCCTTCCAGCACACAAGTGGACTGAGTAACACGTGAATACTAAAAACCCAAACCTGGTTTCTATTGTGTGTGTGTGTTGTTTTCTCTGCGCATTGTTTTGGCTTTCTACGATAGCTACTGCAGTGGTGCGTGTCGAAAAAAAAAAATAGTTGCGTTTGGTAGGAACCCAGCAAGGTCCGGTACTCGTGAAAGTCTTTCATGCGGCTAATCTTATTTGTGGAATTTTCTACACTTCCTTGACGTTTCTTTGACATGAATTGTTAATGCCAGTACCGACGAGTGTGCATGACGTTTCTCACTGGCTCCAAGACAAGTAGGCTGCCGAACACAAGTACACCGCATGACAAAAAAATTACGTGATCGGAACACTTGAACTCATAAGTGACGGCACGGGTTAATAAACAGCTGTATCCCGGTGTATGACACTAATGACACTAATGACACTAATGCTACCGCGTAACCTCCGAATACTCTAGAATGCAGAACGGAAACAGCAGCTTGTGCCGCGATCTCCAGGCGCATGCGCCAGAAAAATTGCATCACTGGCCGGCAAAATTATGGAACAACCTTCGCTAATCAGCAGCAGGTAACTTACTTGCCGGCCAGCAGCTCACCTAAGGCCCGGTCCACAATGCACGGATGAGTAAGAGAACGGACTCGAAACTCGTAAACGGAACAAGCGGACGACTCGGNACAATGCACGGATGAGTAAGAGAACGGACTCGAAACTCGTAAACGGAACAAGCGGACGACTCGGAATGAAATTCTAACTATTCTACAATGCACAGAAACATGCAGTCCGCGAACCTACGAAATCGAATATACTCAGCTGGTGAAAATTACTGGTGTAGGTTTTATAATGTGCACTTCTCATTTTGTACATCGTTACAGTATTTAAAACAGGCGCAATTTCTACAACCAAACCACGTGGACGTGTTCATTAAAACAAAAATTATAATAGCCACGGCAAATCCATGCACTTGTTGCNTCTACAACCAAACCACGTGGACGTGTTCATTAAAACAAAAATTATAATAGCCACGGCAAATCCATGCACTTGTTGCCGTGTATACCACGATGGCCACGACAACGAATATCAACAAACCAAATACTCTATTCCTATTGGCTAGACGGATTCGCGGGCACGGAGGAGTTGGGAGTTGCCCAGCTTTCTTTCTTTCTTACTTGTGTCCGTACATTATAGTTTATTTCATATAAGAAGGCCACATCCTGACAGTCAGTGAGTGGTACTTAATGTATTCAAAACAAATAACGTGCCATTTACAAAATCCTTTATCAGCTGATGCACGAAAGAACAAAAGTTAATATTACGTTGGCTATTCTGAGAGCAGTGCCGAAGCACATCACACAAGAAGAAAATACGCGGATAAGAAAGAGTTCGTAGATTAATTAATACATTTTATTTTACATGGTCATAAAAAAGCAGTTTTTAGTTTTACAAACGAAACTTCGTGATAAAATAGTAACGCATAGGTGTTCAAAATGAGATGCACAATAAAACGATACGTATCCAAATGTAACGAAAAAACCCAAAGTTTCCACTCTCTCCAACCATGTTCTGCCATCTTGTGAGGTACAAGTGCACTATCTATTACAACATGCCCTTCCACGCCATCTGTTATCCATATCCCGAACTACACCCAGAAACAAATTATAGTTTTGTTGTTTAAAATAACGTATTTACGCGCATATACAAATGGTTTTATTTTCCCGCGAGCTCTGTATAATTTTTAATGTAACATATACTTCGTGTACCGCGTTTACGAACGACCCTACACACGTCCACCAAGCTTCGTTTACGAATGCAGCGCCACCCAAGCAGTTCACCAATTGCCACACGTAGCAGCACCTCCTGGACGCGCTGACT
>NQII01001887.1:302898-320958 GCA_002778355.1 Clitarchus hookeri | reverse complement strand
TAGTGGAAAATATAATGTATATTAAACGAGATATAATTTTCTTAAACCCCATTCACAAGATTATTACAGAGAGAAAAAAAAATTCTACAATATCACCGTTCTGAACTTTATCAAACACAACTTTCTCGAGGAAAGTGATTATTGTCTATTCGCGGTGTCTTCACACTTTTTGAATCTAAGTGATTTTTGAAAAATCACCCTGTCTCTGACGTGTTTGGTTATTTAATAAATATACCATGTATCGCAAGCGTTTTATACTTCTGTTAACGTAAAATAATCATATGTTTAATTAACTAAAATTTAACTTATATTTTATCTAATTATATTTAATATTTATTTATAATTAATATGAATACAAACCGTTAGAAAACAGGTGCATGGGTAATACGTAGAAGGAAATAGTTCTTATGCAAAGTATTACTACACTAAGTGCGCACGAGTGCGGTGTGTAGTCCCTTTGGTGTAATTGTCTAGACTTGGCTAAGGTTTATTTTTCGCCACTAGGTAAGCGCTAGTGTCGCATGGGCACCGTGCTTTCTCTATTTTCTACGTCAAAAACTAAATAATTGCAATAATCATAAGTAAAATATGAAATAACTACGTAACCAAGTAAAATCTTACTCTTTTATTATTGAAGTAGGTTAGAATTGTAATTATATGTGACCTCGTTGGAACACTGTGCATCTAGCGGCAATAGTTTTCTTTACGCCAAACTATCCCATAAGAAAACTCGTGTTGTTCCTAACCTGGCATTGGCTAAGCTTTATTTGCGCGAGGCGGAGGAATATCCTAGAAGTATAACTTTAGCAGGGCTTCAGAAAACTTGGAAGTAACTGAGAATGGAATATCTGCGTCACTCTGCTTCCCAGATCGCGAGTGATAACGAGCGTTGAGGACGGCGCACATTTAACTACTTAATATAAGGAAGGTAAATTAATGCAGTTGCTTACTTCATATGATTCAGATTTAGTGTGTCCCTCGATATTTACTCTTGCTCGCACACCGGGAAGCAGAGTGACGCAGATTTGCGCCTAATAAACACAGTAACCGTGCAAATGTCCCAGTACACAATTTACAAGCAATGCCAATAATCGATAATAAAACCCCATAATGAATTAAAATAACACAAAAGGCGCCTGACATATGTGCATAATGATGTCATTACGACGTAATTAGTACTACAAAAGGTTAAAAGAAAATTGGGGGTTCTGTACTATAATGTAAATCACGTGATATTTGCACCATGTAAACATAAATATTGTCCATGTCAAATACGAATTGCCAATATGATAAAAGCGTGCCAAACCCCTTTGTTCCGTTCCTCTAAGAAATGTAATTGAAAACTATCATTTTGTTGCTTTTGTTGCTTTAAAATTTTTAACTCCGAGTGTAGTTTTAAACTGTTTTATAGGTAATAAAATTTACACGCGAGGATTCACAAACTCGAATTTCTTACAAATATCACGTGCGAACATTTATACAAACGGTGCCTGTATTACCCGACTTTAGAATTCCCATGAAAATTCTTACCATTGTACAGGTCAAGTTGTTCCATAGAAGTCACATAAAGTTGTAAATGAAAATCCACAGGTGGTTCTTGCCTGAGGCAGGATTACGTGTGAATGAGAGGAGGCTGCCCAACACGAGGAAAGGCATCGCTCTGGCCAGTCCGAAGAATGCATGAGGTGAGGAGAGACGAGGGTGGAGTGGCTGCGGAATGAAGACTGGGGAGGAAACGGGAGTGCCCCTAGAAAACCCCCACACACCACGTCGGTGTCCGCCACACTGCCCACATGAGACCCTCCCTCCCGTCCGAAAATTTACCACCCGCCGGCGCCTGGGATTGAACCCGGGACCTCAGAAGGAACAGGCAACCAGAGAATGACCAACTGAGCTGCCTCTTTGTCGTAGATCTGTAAATCAGCGGCGTGATGTGAACTGTTGCAAGGTAACCTGTGTTTTGCTCTGTGCTATACCTAATCGTTTGCTAGTTCACACATCGGCCACTTAAACGTAGTAGCGCATTTGACGTCACAGTGTGTGTATGATGGGTGCCTCGCCGCTCTCTCGTGAGTGGCCGCAGTACATTCAGTTTCTCCCGGCTCCTCTCTGGTTACTGGTTCCAGCTGCGTGCGCCTAGTGTGTACAGCACTGAGCAAGCACCAGCTCACCTTGCAACACTTCATCACACGCCACCGCTGTAAATATTAGTTGTCTGTAACGAAATTATTTTACGCGACAAGCTTCAATTTAAGTACAAAAATAAAATATCACCGTGTGACTCGGCGTGTGCTCATGATTCTCCGCCGCGCAAGACATCTTCTGGCGAAACGGTCAGTGACGGTTGTTGTATGTTATGACACACTAAATTTAGAAGCCAAGCGCGAGGCCATGAACTTGATATGTAGCTTCACCCGCCTGTTTCTCGGGATATCTGATGCCTTTGTTGAAAGCCGGTTTGTTGCGCGCCAACCACGGGGCATTTCGCCTACAATGCATAACACTCCTCCTTCACAGCTTGGCTGTTTAGTCCAGTCAACCAGTGGTTTTACCAAGAAAAAATTCCGGAAGTTTTTTTCTCACAGGTTTTATATGGTTTTTGGGGTGCTGAATCCGAATTTCATGTTTGCGCCTTCGAGGGTGGTGAGCTTCACAAGAAAAACGCAAAAAAACGTAAAAATTTCGTAATTTTTTTAGGTTTTTAATTTATAGCTCCAAAATTATGCGTTTAATCGAAAAGATCATTCTATACTAAATTAAAGCAGACAAAACTTCCTACAAAATGCATTTATCAAGTTTAATTTTCTGACGAAGTATCCAGGCGCTAGAGCGCTCTGAAAAAGGGCGATTTTTTGGCCCTTTGGCAAAAACTAGAGAAATGCTCTCTTTCACATGCGATAACTCGAAAACTATGCGTTTAATCGAAAATGCCACTTCATTCAAAATTTAAAATCACCAATTTTTCTATAAAATGCATTTATGGAATTAAAATTTTTCATAACGGGAGTTGCGCGATGAAAAGTGGCGAGTTTTTGGTCCCCCTGGCCAAAGCTGAGAAGTGTCCTCTCCCACCTTTCTATCTCTCATCGGCGCTCTACTTTCACTATTTCATGCTTGAAAACAACTGTTTTGAATGAATTTATTGTAAAGATGAATTTTAATGAAATCATATTATGCATTACATGAGATTTCTTGAAGTTAGTTATTTTACTAAGAAATAACCCCGGGCTTCGTAGAGGAGTAGTGGCGAAGTAAAATAAGTTTGGAACATATCTTTATTTTATTTTACAAGAGGATGTGGTTATTGAAGTCATATTCGTTTGCGTACAGACGTTGATGGTCCAGGCAGGGGGATGTCGTCTCGGGCAGTAGAAGGTCCGGGCTGGTCAAGTTGAAGGGGGATGAATGGCGGTTCTGCAAGAGGAAAAATTATAATAGAGTTGGATAATTTATATTGTAGAGAAAACGTGAATAGTAAAGGCATAATTCTGTAGAAATGCTATAAAAATTGTAAGAATTACTACCTTCTGTCACTCCAGCTGCTTCAGACAGTGGTATTGCAGCAGTGGGTTCGTCCCGGATGTCTTCATCTTCCTCATCGAAACTGCTGCCAATGTTGGAGCATGCCCCTTCACAATGTAGACAAAGCTTTGTGCAGAAGAGACCTGCACGTCTGCATCCACAACTTCCTCGGCAGTCCTTCTTGGATTTGCAGGAAATAAGCTGAAGAAGTCTCTCCGGAGCTGGGGACCTCAGGGTGGTAACTGGGACCAAGCCGTTTTTGGTCGAATTCCACCCCCACTAATCAGGTTCTAAATCATTGCCGATCCACCCACAAATGCCTGGAAGGTCTTCATATTTGCTGTAGAGCCACAGCAGTAGAGGCACTGAAGGAACAACTGTGTCAGTGTGAGGGAACGATGTACTTAGGTCGTTAATCTGAATTGCGGATAAGCCAACATCAGTTTTCCTCTGAAAATGTTTAAGTTGAACAGCTCCGACGGTTCCAACCATTTGTGCTGATGGTATACCCTTCAATCGTGCAATTTTTTGACCTGGGACTATTGCACTTTTTGGGGTGACACATTGGATGCCCCCCATTGCGTGAAAAGTGTTATGTCCATCAATAGTTTGAATGTTGAAGTCGGCATTTTTATAAACCATTTGGGAAAGTGCTTGTTTTTTCAACAGTCAGAGGAGGGCGCACTATTGACGATATTTCAAATCGTGTTACTTCGTTGTAAGATGAACAAAATCCCAGGGATGACAGCACATCAATCAATTTTCGAGAACCTGCCAAGCCGATTTGAAAAGGAGACAGGAATGACAGAGGCCGCACAGCGCAAATTATGCTATGTGCAATCGCTATAATGTATTCACGGTAACTTCAAGATTTTCTGAAGCCCTGCTAAAGATCTACTTTCCAGCCCATTTCGTNAACGGCTAGGGTGATTTTTCAAAGGTTCTTTTCAAAAGTATCGAAGATACCGTGAATGGATTATACTGATAATTTCCTCCACTTCTCAAGATTCGCTTGCTTCTTGCTCACCACCATGGTGTCTGTAAAAGCTCGAACAANATTTCCTTCTAGAAACCTATCTGACGGGGGGTATTCTGTAACGTTATATACTTGGGATCTTATATCCTCAACAACAATGGCAGCGGCCGTTTTAACTATTCGAAGCCTTTCTTCTTTTTGTGGCAGTTTCTCAACCTCTCGAAACCAGGAATCACTAATAATTTTGTGTCCAGTGGCCTTGAAACACACAACATAAGGTTTACTTGATGTAACCAATATATCGTCGCCATACTTTTCAAGGAGGTGTTTTGTAACTGTCTTTGGATGAGGAAGAAAATCACATTTAATCTCATTCATCAATTCGTCCATTGTGAATTGACATTCCTCATCACTTTTTTCTAAAAAACAGTAAATTGATTGCATAGCAGCATTCATCTCATCTGTAAGGGGTCTGCCTACAGTGTGTGTCCTTGTCTGTTGTGGGGACTGGTGCAGAGTTTTCATGCATAGAAAATGATACTGTGCATCAGCTGCTACCAAGTCGTTTACTGTCTCTACACGGCCTACTATAAAACGTCCGAAGTCATCATTACGATTTTTCGCGAGTCTAAGAACATTTTCTCTGACAGATAATTTCCTCACAGTGTACACCAGATTGCGTCTTGAGAGAGGCTTCCTTATTTGTTTCTTCACATAGTCTGGTGGCACCTCTTCTCCGCACAAAAAACAATGCGTTTTGAAAACAAACTCAGGGATAGATGAACGCAGCTGTTGTGNATTTTCTCTGACAGATAATTTCCTCACAGGGTACACCAGATTGCGTCTTGAGAGAGGCTTCCTTATTTGTTTCTTCACATAGTCTGGTGGCACCTCCTCTCCGCACAAAAAACAATGCGTTTTGAAAACAAACTCAGGGATAGATGAACGCAGCTGTTGTGATGCANGGCACCTCCTCTCCGCACAAAAAACAATGCGTTTTGAAAACAAACTCAGGGATAGATGAACGCAGCTGTTGTGATGCAGGTTTCTCTTGAGCCCTCCTAATCAAATAAGCAGCAATCGAATTTTCTTTCACTTAACTCTTGCTACAGTTGTCATGGACTTCAATTTGTGTAATCCTCTTGAATACAACAACCTTGCCATCCTGTCTCTTCTTACTGGCTTCAATGAAAGATTTCAACCCGTCTTCTTTCACAACACTCGTCTAACACCCTTCTAACAGCTTATCACAAAGGACACATTCCGGACGAGACATTATGCACGCACATAACACTGAAAACACAAGACCACATAAGATTTTACCATGATGCGTCGGTGATTCTAAGCAAACTAACACAATACAAGAGCAGGTGGGCTAAGAGGGGCTCCTCCCTCCCCAAAAAAGACGTTGGGAGAAGGGGCTCTGAAGGATGGATTGTGACTAACAACACATAACGGGACCGAACGGAAACGGGATTATCTCTAATGGGCAATGGCCGCACCATTAGGAGTAACTGACTAGTGTCGGCTGTCCTGAAAGTGTTCATACACATTCATACTCAGTCACGTAAAAAGAAATTTCTCCTGAATTATTTTACTCTTTATTTATCTAATTCATTCTTCATCTAAGCATTCATAAAAGAAGGGAGCATCGCGCCGTCGCGTTTTAGGAGGACATTCCTCTCGTTTTGACTGAGGGCCAAAAATACTCCATCCTACATCGAGCTTTACTGCTTGACCCCCGTTAAGAGGAATTTAAATTTCAAAAAGGCATTTTATAGGAAATTTGGTCTACTTTAATTTTTAATGAAGTGGCATTTTCGATTAAAAGCATAGTTTTCGAGTTATCGCGCGTAAAAGAGAGCGTTTCTCTAGTTTTTGCCAAAGGGCCAAAAAATCGCCCTTTTTCAGAGCGCTCTAGCGCCTGGATACTTCGTCAGAAAATTAAACTTGATAAATGCATTTTGTAGGAAGTTTTGTCTGCTTTAATTTAGTATAGAATGATCTTTTCG
The DNA here is from genome assembly GCA_002778355.1 of Clitarchus hookeri. Lineage (NCBI taxonomy): Eukaryota > Metazoa > Arthropoda > Insecta > Phasmatodea > Phasmatidae > Clitarchus > Clitarchus hookeri. The sequence goes on along the minus strand of NQII01001887.1, from coordinate 314,448 downwards.
ATTAAACGCATAATTTTGGAGCTATAAGTCAAAAACTGAAAAAATTACAAAATTTTTACGGTTTTTTGCGTTTTCTTGTGAAGCTCACCACCCTCGAAGGCGCAAACATGAAATTCGGATTCAGCACCCCAAAAACTGTATAGAACCGGTGAGAAAAAAATTTCCGGAATTTTTTCCTGAAAACACCTCTTTTGAGCACCGGTTGACTGGACTAGTTGTTAAACTGCCCATCCTTCCTCAAAGTTANATTTTTACGGTTTTTTGCGTTTTCTTGTGAAGCTCACCACCCTCGAAGGCGCAAACATGAAATTCGGATTAAGCACCCCAAAAACTGTATAGAACCGGTGAGAAAAAAACTTCCGGAATTTTTTCCTGAAAACACCTCTTTTGAGCACCGGTTGACTGGACTAGTTGTTAAACTGCCCATCCTTCCTCAAAGTTACCCATCTATTTCCGTGAGGTACGACATGATTTAATCACATTAACAAATTACCTTTTAAAAGGTAAAATGTAACATTTGATGTGTCTGCCAGGGTAGGCTGCCGAGCGGTGTGCAGAGCTCCAGCAGAAAACGCTTTATTAAAGAACCGTCCATCATGTCTGAGTGAGGTCTCCTTATGAATAGCATTTATGAACCTTTATGCGTCTTAACACGTTTTTCAGTTCCTCCATTTACCTCTAAAGCATGTTTCTTTGATAGTGAAAATGGCTGAAACGGATGTTGCGTAATTTTTTCCATTTTAGGCTGTTCGCAGTTAACTGAGCACTTTTGGTAGCCCTGCGTAAGATCTATTTTCTCTGTATCAGTCCGCCATATTTCAAATTTATATTGCTATGGAAATAACCATATTATTTATGAATCAAGAGGATACGACTGTGTTAGGAATCGAAATAGGGTTTTGCATACGACAAACCGTATTGTAATGTGCATAAAGCAGAAAAAAATCAAAAACTGCATTTGTTGTAAATTTAAACACTACACTCGTAATACAACATTAAACTTATAACTATTTTATGTAATTTACGAATTTGTACGGTAGTATTTTTGCATTTAAAGGGTGATTAAAGAGCACTAAATTTTTCAAATGTTGATGCCAGAAATGCATACTTTATTGCGAACAGCCTATAATTACTACGTACAGGTTGCTTCATAACATGTAGGACACTAAAACGATGAAAACATTTCATATAAACCTGTGACCTAATTGACCTTCTTTCCGAGTTAAAGTAATTTACTCCGCATTCCAAGCGGGTGGCCCAGTGGTAACCCACTCGACTCTCATTCCGGAGGGCACGGATTCGATTCCCGGTCCGGCTATCCTGATTTCGGCTTTTCACTGTTTCCCGATATCACTTCAAAGTAATGCTTGAATGGGTACTTAACAAAGGGCATGTCTAGGGTTAATTCTACTCAGGTTGGGAACAAAACGAGTTTTCTTATGAGAGAGTTTGGCATAGGGGAAATTTCCGCCGCTAGGTGTGCAGTGTTCGGAAGAGGCCACTTTTAAATAAAATTTTAATCTACATGAATTATAAAAGAGAATGATTTTACTTAGTTACGAAGTTATTTTATATCTTATTTACGTATATTACAATTATCCTGTTTTTAACTCGGGAAATAGAGAAAAATCTGGTACACATGCGATACTAGCGCTTACTTAGTGGCGAAAATTTTNCCTGTTTTTAACTCGGGAAATAGAGAAAAATCTGGTACACATGCGATACTAGCGCTTACTTAGTGGCGAAAATTTTTGTTGCCAAACATTTAAGTTTGGTCTTACCAACCTGAGTAGAAGTAACCTTAGACATGGCCGATACCTTCCCATCCCTTCCCCAATCCCTCTTCCTTGTGCAACTTGCTCCGTCTTTAATGATCTCTCTGTAGACGAGACATTAAGCCCAACTACCTACCTGCCTGGCATNTTTGTGCAACTTGCTCCGTCTTTAATGATCTCTCTGTAGACGAGACATTAAGCCCAACTACCTACCTGCCTGGCATACTCGACAGCTCTCGACTTGTTTACTTGTGTTATGGGTTATTATTGTTTACCCTACTGTGAGATGGCAGGCATGAATTTGATGCATGGGCTCGCGGAATGTAACGCAGCAGATGCAAGATGTCTGTACGAGGGTTGTTCCCCTAATAGAAATCTTCCAGGCAAGAAAACATTCCAGCGATTGCACGCACGCCTATGAGATAAAGACTGATTTAAAGACGAGTGTCAGAAGGTGGCAAACTCGTTAGTGTTCGAACGGTTAATCTCGAAGAGCGGATTTTCAAGGGCGTTGAATGAGATGCTGGCACTAGTGCCCGAGGAATAGCAGCAGTAGAGAAAGTTAACGCGACAGTTTGGAGAGCTTTGCGACGGCAACTGCTTTATCCGTATAGTCCAATCACGGCTTCAGAAAAGCCCTGCTAAAGTTCTACTTCCAGGATATTTCTCCGCCTCATGCAAAAAAAGCTTAAACCAAGTCTAGAAAATTACACCAAAGGGACCACGCACCGCAATCCTGCGCTATAAGTGTAATAATACACTGAAGAGCCAAAAAGAAACTGGTATAGGTGTGCGTATGTAAATAACAGAGGTATGAAACCAATCAGAGTAACGCGATGCGGTCGGCAGCTGGATCGGTTACTGCTGCTACAATGGNTAACAGAGGTATGAAACCAATCAGAGTAACGCGATGCGGTCGGCAGCTGGATCGGTTACTGCTGCTACAATGGCAGGTTATCAAAATTTAAGCGAGTTTGAACGTGGTGTTATAGTCGGCGCACGAGAGATGGGACATAGCATCTCCGAGGTAGCGATAACATTTGGATGTTCGCGTACGACCATTTCACGAGTGTACCGTGAATATCGGTAATCCGGTAAAACATCACATCTTNGATATTAGGCAGGAGTACCAGTTTTTTTTTGCTCTTCAGTGTATTTGGCATTAGGACTATTTCTCACTTGTTATTACCAACATCCCCATTTTCTTCCTGTTTTTATTTTCATAAATGATAAATGTAAAATGGTATAGTTTATATATAAAATTTAAGTAAAAGTTTAACATAATAAAGAGTAAGGTATATTATGTTAACACGAGTTTAAAACGCGTGCGATACACGACATATTTTCGAATCAACCAAACGCCTCATGCACTGGGTGATTTTCCAAAGGTTTAATTCAAAAAGTGTGAGGAAACCGCGAACATGCTATGCCATGTCAAAGAGTATAGGAACTTCATAACGATGATTTCCTTATAAGTGTGAAATTTTCTACTTTGTTTCAGCAGATGTCTGTCAGCGATCCGTCTTTCCTGTCCATTAGTTTATTCATCGACGAAGCTTCACTATCAATGTATGGGCGAGGAATAACTGGCAAATATCTAACCGGACCTTTTTTTTTTTTTTTTTTTTTGAGATTAACACCTTATTACAACGGACAGATTTTCTCAATAACTAGTTGCATGAAATTTCAGAAGACGTTCTCCTTGATGTTGTATGTCGCATGTGGTTTATGCACGACGGTGCACCACCACATTTTAGCCATATGGCAAGAAATTTCTTAAACTATTTCCGAACAAATGGATAGGATGTCTAATGGTAGGACTGCACGTTCTCCAGACTTATATATATATAAGGTTTTTATTCGTGGGGCAACTTTAAAACAACGTGTGTATGCAACTCCCATTCTCAACATCGTAAATCTTCGTTAGCGTTTCTGTACAGAGTAGAGAAATTATTTTTAATGAGTGTGTACAAAATAAAGTATGATAAAATTTTGGTTAGTTTTTCTGTTCTATAACTAACACTTAGCTCTGACCTGGAGTTTGTATAAGCCCGGCTACGTAGGATGGAATTGTTTAGCAGGAAAGGTAAAAAAACCCGCTTGCACTTTCCTTACCATATAAATAATGTCTCTGTAATCTGGAATAGTAGCCTCAGATGATCTCAGATGAATGTAAAACACATACATAAATACTGGGAAGGAAAATAGAATCACTCTACTACAACCTACAGTAAAAAATAATTCACAGAGATTTGGTGAAATTACTTGAAATTTGATTTCAAGGATGATAAAGTACTTCTGACGCCCGTATGAATGAGCATATGATATGTGCAAATAATTAAGAAAATCAGTGTAGGCTTTAAGAATTTACTTTGATTTGTGTGGCCATTCAGTAACCTGAAGCCTTCCTTGTGACGTCATCTCTTTAAAATTTCACTCGCAGTTATTACTGGTAAAATATCTTAAAATCACGTAAAATGGAAATAATTAAATTGTGTCTTTTCAAAACTAGCCATGGCAAACATAACAAACTTAACAGGGCTCCGTGGGAAAACGTCGAGTAACTCAAATTTTACGTTCAAGATGGCGTCACTATCGCTTCAATGACGTTTTAAAAATTAATTTAATAAGCTTATATTTTGCCTCTGCGGTTGAAAATATCGAACTACTTATCTGCAAATATTATATCGCCACAGGTTCGTGCAGAAATATACGTAGGCTGGCTCGCAAGGCATTCTCCTTAACGCCGTGACGTGTGCGTCATCTCCCCTAGCCCAGCTCTCGGGCTTGTGGTACAAATTATAAAGCCCATTTAGTACCTAAGTCACTACGCGGTAGTCCAACCTTGTAATTAAATTGAAACTCACGTAGAAAGCGCGTTGTTATGGTGTGGTCAGGCCTTAGCTGAACGGCTTGCCTGATCACACCTTCAAACATAAACGAGCGGGATTGCAACGCCACCATTTGGTCATCGACAGTTGCAGAAATCCCCTCCACCGGTCACTGAGCGGGGCCGCAGAACCACGCGCTTGATATAGGCCGTCGTTAACCGTCTCGTCGTCGTCAGTCATCTTTAGTCCTTTGGCGACCCGACCAGCGAAGCAGACCAGGAAGATGGGTGTCCGGCCGTCGCGAACCGTCTCTTAGAATCAGCCCCCGGCAACATTAACAAGGTGATGACATTCCAGACAGGGTTAAATAAAATGGCGTGAAGTATAATAATATAATGAACAATAACATTAAATTCAATGTAAAGCTCCCCCGGTTAATGATAACATAAATAATAATTTTGTAACCATAAATGGTAATAATAAACCTCATCAGAAACTGTTGTGCTCTACCGAAGTCATTGAGTGATTATTGAGTTACGCCCCCAGCATCATTCATGTACGAATTGGCTGAAAAGCTAGTTCGTAACAGCGTACTAACTTTCTTCTTAAATCTTTATGAAGCCCGTCTTCGCCCCCATCGGCCGTGCTCGCTACAAAATTAATAAATGAAAATAAATATCCCACCACGCCGAAAACCACAGGGTCGGCTCCGTGCCTTGCGGGAACAAGATGGCCGGATCTTCTTCTCATCTACTTACTTAAAGCGTAATTCAAAACCTCGCGCCAATCACGAGAGGGCTGCAACATATATTACTCAATATGAAATCTGTTAACGCGACAAACTAAATAACATCTTGCTCTAAGCTCATGGCCTCCGTTCACAAACCTCTTTGTAAGATCTGTGAAAGACTTCTAAAATAATAATGCCTATCATCATACAACAGTAATTAAAGCGGTAGCTGCCACACACAAACAAACACTAAGCAAATACATTTTACGCGAGACAAGAAAGTGGAAAATAATCTTATCAACAGTAGCAAATAAAAATATGATTTTTTTAAAGGCGTTATATGTCCAAGAAGGCTGCCAAATTATAAAAAAAAAAAAAACGCCTGGAATTTTGAAAGAATACGACATTCTAATATACGACAACAAGAGTTGTGCATTCGGGCTGAATGTGGCAATTTTGCGTACTTTATTTAACGGCAAGCGGCACCCCATCACTGCAGTACAAACACGACTATGACTCAAAACCAAGGTCTAATAGACGACGTGTTTATATTAACTTTTTTCATTATTTCAGTGCATAATTCCGGCTGGTGAAGTGGGTCCTACATATTATGAAACATTGTGTATAACGCCCTCGCTTTGTGCTAGCCCTCTAACCGGCAGTGTAGTGGAAAGGGGGGGGGGGTGTTCCCAGAACCACTCACGCCATTAACTAGCGGTCTAGCCACTAGTGACAGGTTGCACCAGTGAACTCGAGCCGAGATTATAAGATCTTGGTTCTAACGGCTTCTTCAGTTGTTCTGGTTGACATTTTAAAAGTGCTGTCTGTACCAATGAGATCAGTCAAGTTCGGGTAATACACATTTTTATCTTTGTTCAGAAAAATGTGATCTAAGGTTAGAATGAAAAACCGTCTGTGATTTGTTCTCATTTTGTGGTGTCATTATGCTTTCGGTATTTTAGAAAGAGCGAATGAAGAGATTTGGACGGCTCTTATCTCCGAGGTCTTGAGAGCCGATGAGGGTGATTGTGGTCAGTACGGAGCAGTGCCGGAATGAAAGGGCGGGGGAAACGGGAGATACCCGAGAAAACCTGCCGACCAGCAGCATCGTCCAGCACAATTCCCACATGCGAAAATTTGGGAGTAGCCAGGCCGTGGATTGAACCCGGTTCGCCTTGGTGGGAAGCGAGCAATCTAACTGTTCAGACACCGCGGCCCCCTGTAACTTTGAGGTTGTCCATAAGAAGTTTGTCGTGTTTACTTTCTCATTATCCCTTGAAATCTCTATTTTTACTGTATAACCGACGCCATGTAATACTATCAAATGTGCACTGCAGTGCCGTATGCCTGGACGATCCCTAAAAAAAAATACAAAATATGTGAAGAAGGTTATGGCCAAAATTCCTTACATAAAAAATGGCGGGGTTACCTCTTATGGTTCGGCCTCACACGCCATGTTGAATTACTGTTCTCTAGTTTATTGCACTTGTTTATGGATGCTTATTTTGGAATTATAACTATTTCTCTCTGTATTTCTACACTGTACAATAAGAACAGATTATGAACTTATGTCAACTTAATTATTGCAGCATCATTTTTAAAATTATCAATAGATTCTTGCCATTTCAGAATTACCAGGTAACAGGCTAATAAAATTTGGCGACTACACTTGAAGGAATTTGTAAAATGTAAATGTTCTTAATAAAAAAACTTTAAGTTATTTCAATGAAAATAATTTATCGCACATAAATGAAAAATACAAAATATTAAATGAAATCTAGTCTTAAAGCGACAAATTAAGGTAAGCCAAGTAAGGGTTTCGTTAGCACGAAAACAGTCATGTATTTAAACGGCCATTTAGTTATTGGAATATACCAAATAAACTTAAAATATTTGTATGTCCGCCATTTTGAAAATAACTACCTAGTCAAGTTTAATCACTTACGTTTGCCTGACCTGCCATAGTATTACTTACATGCCTAATTGGGTGACAATTTTTTTGATAGTTTTCGAGATATGGTGTAAAATGTNAAATATTTGTATGTCCGCCATTTTGAAAATAACTACCTAGTCAAGTTTAATCACTTACGTTTGCCTGACCTGCCATATTATTACTTACATGCCTAATTGGGTGACAATTTTTTTGATAGTTTTCGAGATATGGTGTAAAATGTTTTTTTTTTCACTTGGTGCTATTTTCGAAAATGGCGGACTAAAAATGTCAATTTCTAAATTTAATGCTTACACGATGCTATGCAAGCATACAAAATATGGTTCCCGAGGTATGACATATCACCCTAAATATTAAAATGACCGCCATTTTGAAAGAATGTTCCCGGCGTTGTCTAAAACTATAAAAGTCTTGTTTCCTTATAAGGTACTTACTATATATACTCCGAGTTTGGTGTAATTCGGTTGACGCGTTCAAAAATTGAAAGGGGCACACACACACGCACAGACACACATAAAAACAGCCAGGAAAATGATCTCATAAGCCTTTCTTTCCTTCGGCATTTATGCTAAAAACTAGTTTCGTCAAGCTGAGACGGAAGAGTGACGTGATCAGAAGAAAGGGTCACATCAGCGGGTAAAACTGCAAATGTTCGCAGTAACTCTCCAATAATCCGGACTAGAACAAAATGGTGACAATGCGATGAAATATCAATATGTTTATTTCGCGAACTTGTCAGATAGTTTGAATTTGCCAAGTCCAATCCAAATAGTGTCTGCGCTGAGTGGCGCAAATCCGCGGGGCGGTTGCACATTTCTTTTTGGAGAAGCCCCAAGGAATGTTGATATCAGCCGGCATTTCCGCGTCTGACGACGAAGTTGAACCGTAACGGCCCGGAAGGACTGGCCGGGCCGTGCCGACTCCCTCGGCGCCTTATCTGCGGCAAGTGTTGCGGAGCGCTACTCTTACTGTCTCCGACTGATTCCGTTTCCCTCCATTTCCCCCCGCGGTAACACTTCCTGCTTATCGACGATTCCACCCGTTCGGACATCGCCCTCGGAGACAGAACGATTTAAAAGTCATCTGCTTGCTTGCTGCTTTTAGGGAACCATCGCCTTCCCATTATTTCTCATTTAGTCTGCAGGGGCCGCGATTTTTTAGAGGTTAGACTTCTCACCTCTTAACTAGGGGTACCGGTTTCGATTCCCGGCGGGGTCGCTCCCGGAATTTTGCATGTGGGAATCGTGCCGGACGTGGCCACTGGTCGGCGGGTTTTCTCGGATATCTCCCGTTTCCCTGCCCTCCCATTGCAGCGCTTCTGCATACCTCGCTTCACCCTCATCGGCTCTCAAGACCCCGATGTCAAGAGCCACCTAAATCTCGTGACTCCCCAACTCACCTAAATCTACCTACGCGAAGGGAATGATAAATTTATGCTTAGTTAACCATGCGCAAAAAATCAGTGTTTGTCATCTCGAATCATAGGCATGCGTCGTGTCACAGAATCGACGATATTCGCTCTACCTGATCTATGTCTCTCACCTTCAGTCGTCAGCACTGGATTACTGTATGGCGACTATTGCCAAGCTAGCGGGGCCTACCCACTCAGTGCGAACACTCCAGTTGGGTCGAGCAGCGTGAGTTGTCCCCACCTATATATATTGTTACGCGCTGTACCTCGCACCGGCTACGAGGTCCCGTTATGCTAGGACTCGACTCTGTGGGGAGTGACCCACTTCGACCCTCCCTTCTTCCCCCAGGCAGACCCACTCGCTGCTCTCCGTCGTCCCTCCGAACGAATGATTTACGGCTGACCTGCCTGGCGTCACAGCCCCTCCTCCCCCCTGCTGGAGAATTCGACGACTTGGGAGGATGCGCAAGAATACCTATTCTGGAAACTACTAGGACCCTCGGCGCAACGCGGAAATTAGAGAAATTTATGGGTGATCGCCGACGACACTATAAATAAAGCAGCAGTTGTAGGGTTGGCAGTATTTTCGTGGAAGCCAATTGGCTGAGTACGGTAATCGAGATACGTGTGGCGCAGCGAAGGGACGGGCGACTGCGGACGAAGTGTTTGTGGTGTGAACGGACGAGAGGGCGTGAAACCCGACGAGTGAAGGCGCTCGGAGAACTCCAGAACACTGCGAACTGGTGGGATCTGGACTAGACTTAGGTGAGACTGTATGAATGAACATGTGATGCGTACGTTATTGTAAATATTGGAACTGCCAAATACGGACATATAATTGATTAAGTATTTCATTAGATTATGATGCACTCTATATTATGGCTAATTTTAGTTACTTAATTAGATTGATTTCTTTGAGGTAATTGTAAATTGTACTGATAGAATTTATTAATTGTCAACTACACGATATATCAATATATCCTAAGATAATGACACGAAAGTATTTTATTTGTAATTATTTTTAATAAATTAGGAAATTATAATTAATTATTTTATTTTATTAAGACCTCCATCTCTTAACGAACCTGGTTTAGCCCACAAGCTTTGATAAAATTGTAACAGTTTTCTAATGTGTCGGTATGAAACGACCTTTATTGTTTAATTTCCCTTGAAAAGCGTTTGTTTTTGTTACCTTGTAATCTGGTTCGGTTGCGTCACATTCTGGGCACGTATGATGGGCGGTTATGCAAGGAAACTGAAGAACTGTCTTACTGCCGTCTGCTGCTCGAGCGGCGATCCTGCAGGCGCCATCGCAGTGCGGCTCGCGGCCTTGGCGCACAGGATTTACAACCACCCTTCGCGTCCGTCCGTCATCCTTCCGTCGATCACGTGATCAACAGCCAATCAGAGGTGGCCATTAATTATATCCGTCCATCTGTCAAAACCTTAGCAAACTTTAACTATTGACGGACGAACGGATGAAATTACAGCCTACTAAACTTTCACGTTCTGTTACCCGTTCAACCCGAGTTCTTTACAAGGCTGTGTAGTGAGTGAATTTTTCTCTTTCGACCGTCTTTTGTTTTCATATGTTTGTTGATGTAGCTGTAAAATAAATTTACGTTAAATTTTTCCTGAAGATTTATTGATGAATACGTCTGGAAACACGAGTTCCTTCTTTGAAATAGTAAAATTAATAAAATCAAATTTTCACTTTTTATGGAGAACTTTATACTATTTGTAAACAGTTTTGTTTGCATTAGTTTGCAGCAATGAAGTGACGACAGACGGACGAAGACTGGTTGTAAATCGCTCGGCTGGGAGACGGACGGACGTATGCCTGACGGACAGACGCGACGGGTTATTGTAAATCCCGCCCAAGCGCAGGGGCGTTTCCTCCACCTTCGCCTCGCCCCGGTACGATGACGTGACCTCGGCGCCGCTCTGCCGTCGTCGCCGTCGACGTCGACGTCGACGCACAAGTCTGCACTGATTGGAAGGAATGTCGCCAGAAGTTTCGAGCATGTTCCTTTATGTCGGAGGAAGGGACGACGGTTGCGACTTTTCACACTACGAGTACATAAACCCATGGCCGAAATGAGATTGGGGAAGACATTCTATAGTACATTCAAGGTTACTTCACAATAGTCTAAATTCCTGCTAAAGTTCTACTTCCAGAATATTCCTCCGCCTCATGCAAACCAAGGTTAATAGTCTCTTGCAGATTACACCAGAAGGACAACGCAGCCTATCCGTACGCACTGAGTGTAATAATATTTTGCAGAAAAACTATTTCTTACTAGGAATTACCAACACACCTATTGTCTCTCTGTTTTTATTGATTATAGATTAAATATTATAATTTATAAATAAAACATAAGTTAAATTCAATTTATCCAAAAATACGGTACGTTAATGTTAACACAGGGGTAAAACGCATGTGATACGCGCAATATTTAGGAGACAATCAAACATGTCATACATGGGGTGAATTTTTGGATGCTTAATACAAAAAGTGTGAGAAAAGGACCTTTTGGAAATATTGTATTTTGAAGATTATATTTTTGTCATTTTTAGGTGTCAGAATTTATAATAGCTTTAATATTGTATGTGGGGTTTTGATAAAGAGTGTTAGGGGAGTTAACACTTGTGTATAATGGAATTATTGTATTGATTCAAAGTTCTTGTGACTAGTAAATTTTTTATGTAACGTATATTGGGCGGAGGAGAAAAAAAAAAACGACAGTGTTGCCCTGAAATAACAATCAAAATTCGTTTGGAAATTTTATATGTCACCCTACAGTAAAGTTAGTGCAGCGAGTAAGAGTAGGCATATTTGGAGTGTACATGCG
>NQII01001887.1:290275-302891 GCA_002778355.1 Clitarchus hookeri | reverse complement strand
GGGGGTCTTCTTGGGGTATTCCGGAGGAATACCAAGGTTTCATCCTGTCTCTGTCACTGTTTCAGTTATTTGTTTGTATATACATGCCTCTGTGTAACATGGTAAAATTCAATCGACGTTTTCTTGATTTCTCGACCAGTAACAGAATATTTGAATGCTGGCTGTTCTTCACTTAAAAGGTTAAAAGTATATTATTAAAATATAAACATATCCCTTGAAAACTTGCAGTATGGATTTAAGAAAAGAACCATTGCGATTTTCTAATGAAGAAAGATCCAATCGCGGAAGTACTTATCAGGTAGGCCTATCCGATTTCCAATTATCCATTTTTTTACTGCAAGAATGCTAATGTGGACAGTGCGAAGGTGTGCTGTAAATAGTTATTTTCCCATTCTCAGATTGTTGTTTCATCGCCGACGTTATTTGAAAATAACTTAGTACCAATTTCAGGTCGGCCAACTTATGAATCTGAGCTTTTTACTCTCCCGCTTTTGTCAGTAAAGATTCTCTGTAAAAAAATAGAGAACTACTCGAAATCATGTAATTTTGGCAGCGAAAATTGCTGCCGAGGTCCAGCGAGAATTGCTCCACCATGATCACCGACAGCAAAGTGAGTGCATGGTGAACTCAACTTCCCTGCTTCATGGGTTATAAATCTATAACCCATAAAGTCAAATCTAAAACAACTACCCCGAGTATTTTGAAAATTAATTCTGTCGCGAGGTAGACTTCAAGAACGTATTATTTTCTTCTGATGTTGTGATTGGACGGCAGTTGTATATACGCGCCCCGTTTGACCGAGAGCCAGTAATAGACAGGAAACAGTAGCGTGAGTGATCTTTGAACAATGCCCTACGAAGGCCTCGCTTGATCTGGTTAGTTAAGCATGGTAACGGTAATTCACCGACCCCGCTAGGTTACTTTGACAACCAAGGCAGTGATTCACCCGACCTACTAAGATAGTTTAACTCCCAAGACAGTGTGGTTCACCCACCCCAACAGGCAACCAATACGCAAATGACAGAGTCTCGAGTGTATAGAGGGCTGTTTGCTACCAAATCAATCCACGAAATACTCGGGACTCATTTGATGGGTGATTTACACTCATTTTGTGGTATGTCCCATCGTACTGCTCTTAGCGACTGAGCGCTGCAGACGCCTTCACACGTGTTGAATTGCCAGACCGAAGGCACAAAATGACAGTATAGAGTATCAACTATACAGAATACAGTTTAAAGTATACAGATGCGAAATGACGTGGTGATTCCTTCGACGTAAGCGAACTCGGTCGCTCATTGGCCGCGCAAAGCTGTGCAAACGGACCTTGGGTCAAGTGGCTATTTCACATTATGGAATACTAGCGAACCGGCCAGGCTTCGCCCGGGTACAATTGGTTTTACAGTGATACACTAATAAATCAATTGGGAAATATTTTATACCCAATAGCGAAGAAGTAGTGTATTGTTTTTGGAGTGTAGCTGTGCAACTATCGCGTAGTTAACACATTTCCGCTTTCCAGCGTTGATGCATGAAAATCAAAACGCGAGTTTCATCAAGTTGTAGCTTTAGAAATAAGTGTACCTAGGTACTACTTTTTGCGCTTGGCTGGGGGATCTTAATCGATCACCAAGGTTATGGAACGTTCGCAGCGGCACACATTTAGATGGTTGGTCGTTTAATGGCATAACATCTGAGCGCTTCCGGACTTCGGAGGGCACGTTAAAATATTCGGTCCCGGTTGTTATCGATTGATAGCAGTCGTTAAGCCATTTCAGATGTCCTTGGGCGGCCAGATAAAACTCTGACACCAGAGGAAAAAAATATTTCGGTCACGTTCCCAACCGTTGCAGAATTATGCTTTGTTGTTATTCCACAGGAATCGTAAAATTTTCCGGGATAAAAAGTATCCTATGTCCTATTTCAGGACCTAAAGTACCTACATACGAAATTTAATCAAAATCCGTTCAGCCGTTATGGAGCTGAGTGGTAACAAACATACGCACAAAAGTCTTTCGCATTTATAATATTAGTAGGATTCCCTGTCGCCCGGACTGCCGCCTGGCTAGTTTTTCTCCGGGAGCTGATGACGAACGACGTTCCACCGTACTCTTGGCAGGTGTGGTCATTTTACTGGCGTGTGACGCTGGAGATAGCAATACACGACACCATTTCAGCTCTGTATTCTTGATTACTCTTTGCGTAATGCCTGGTAGGAGGGATGAAGTGTTGAGTAGGGTAGTCTGTTTCACAAAATATTCGTGTTCCAACTACATACATACTAATAAAAACTGTAAAAACTTATTTACTCATGCCTCAAACCTCTTATTTATATAGTATTTATATATTTGTTATAATGTTTATGGGTAGTCTTTTTCACAAAATATTCTTGTTCCAACTACATACACACTAATAAAAACTGTAACCACATATTTACTCATACCTCAAACCTCTTATTTATATAGTATTTATATATTTGTTATAATGTTTATGGGTAGTCTTTTTCACAAAATATTCGTGTTCCAACTACATACACACTAATAAAAACTGTAACCACATATTTCCTCATACCTCAAACCTCTTAATTATATAGTATTTGTATATCTGTTATAATGTTTATGGGTAGTCTGTTTCACAAAATATTCATGTTCCAACTACATAAACACTAATAAAAACTGTAACCACATATTTACTCATACCTCAAACCTCATATTTATATAGTATTTATATATTTGTTATTACTTATATAATTTATTTTTCCTTATCTTTATAATTTTTTTGCTACGCGTACTGTTTTGCGTGGTTTCGCTCTTTGTGTTACAATTATCGACAGCGTGTAGGGAGGAACGTCTCAGCTCGCATGCGACCTGCTTGCACATGTTTCCTGGGAACTGTCTGCACGACCTTCAATCTTGTTGGCTGATTTGAAATAAAATCGCGGAGATGGACGAGGAGGGAAGGACTTGTTTGTCACGTATTTCCCGGAGTTTCATTTGTGTTTGTCGTGCGGCAGCAATCCTCCTTTGCATTTCTCTCTCCTACTCAGAATTGGGCACCGTGCATCACGTTTTAACCAAATGTTCACCACTGCGTATTAAGTTTTAATGCTGCATATAAATGTCAGTACTTACTGCATGTGATATTTGAATACTTTCTTAAAATTTTGACGTTACCTTGCTAATTGTTTTCAATAATGCTGGATTATTAACAATGCAAAATCAACCTCCAAGGGAGGGCCTGCCCCTTTGGATCCGTCCCAGACTAAAGATGAGATAAAATGGAAAATGGTATTCGTCTTTTGCGAATGTTTCCAATAATCACGTTTTTCAGAAATGACTTTAAGTTAGTATACGTTTAGTTTTACTACCAACCGCGCTTTTATAAAAAAAAATAATATTATTCATAAATTAATAATATCGTATTTGCATTACAGCTCGGTCAGGAATGTGCATTCATAAATTAAAACATTTTTTAATCTTAGTCGAAGTCACGTGGGTATGACTGCTATAATCTAGGAACAGACTTTGTAAGCGTTGCGTCGCCGATGCATATTGTACAGCCATGGCTCGTGCCCTTTACCCATATTCCGTCTGCGTTCTCGCCAGTCTGTGGCGGTTAACTGGTTCAGTTCTCAGTGAGTGCAATTTTAGAGTGCGATGGGTTATAATGGAAAGGAAGCATGTCAACTGAAGAACAAGCATATCTTTGAAATCCAGTATTAAAAAACTAAGAAACAGCAGTGATATGTAACTTAGTGAGAAAATATTTTACCAGAGTGATGCCTACGTTTAACATGTTATCTTTCGCTGCAAAGAAATGTACACATGTATAAATGTATGGCGTAACAAGTACCTCGAAAGGAATGCGGCACTCAGACCAAGTATTCGTCCACAAACTTCGCAACAAAGATAAAGCTGGCTGAGATTGTCCTTACTTGGATTTCTTTATCTTGCCTGCCAGTGATACATACACTCTAGAGCCAAAAAAAACTGGTACACCTGCCTAATATCGTGTACGGCCCCCGCGAGCACGCAGAAGTGCCGCAAGACGACGTGGCATGGACTCGACTAATGTCTGAAGGTATGCAGGAGGCAATTCACACCATGAATCCGGCAGGGCAGTCCACAAATCCAATCTGCGCCAATTTGAGAAAGGGTTGCACGTGTGTCGCGTTTAATGATTCTCGTCAGTCGTCGTTTGTTCCGTTCTTTCACGATCTTTTTCCGGCCGCAGCGATGTCGAAGATGTGATGTTTTACCGGATTCCCGATATTCACGGTACACTCGTGAAATGGTCGTACGCGAACATCCAAATGTTATCGCTACCTCGGAGATGCTATGTCCCATCTCTCGTGCGCCGACTATAACACCACGTTCAAACTCACTTAAATCTTGATAACCTGCCATTGTAGCAGCAGTAACCGATCTAGCTGCTGACCGCATCGCGTTACTCTGATTGGTTCCATACCTCTGTTATTTGCATACGCACGCCTATACCAGTTTTTTTTTTCGGCTCTTCAGTGTACGTTTGAATGAATTTGTTTAGCATTAATTTATGACTCGTGCCCTATTAATGTGTGTGGTGCAGGTTGCACCCTAGTGACGGACGTGCGAGGCAAGGCAAGGCCTGGACACACAACACTTCACAATACAGAAGTAGAACAGCCCCTTCTACCACGAAATACAGCTGCACTCGCCAGCAAAATTACGTCACTGGCCAGTGACTGGGTCTCCAATCAGCGCCTGGTAATTTACTCGCAGAGCGAATGTCTCAGCCGATAGTGCATCTTTCCAGACACCACGTAGTCAATCAGACAAAAACCCCCGTTGGCAGAACCGTGCGCAACCAATCAGTACAGCTGTGTTTCCGTTTTTAATTGTATGGAGCACAGCAGCAAGCATCTGCCGGTTCAGTAGCATTTTATTGATTCAAGTGGAACAGTGTCAACAAATCTGCAGTTAAGTTCGCTGAATCAAAGCAGTATTTACTGTTTCGATTTGAGAGTGTACATATTCGAGCTATCTGGGAACCCACATGTTTTTACGTTTGTAAGCCCATCAAGGCACAGTTTGTTAAACGTTAAAATATACGAAATTTGACACGTCTTGACAATTTTTACCACGTTTGCTATATCGCACTTGAGACATCGTGCGGCAGTGGTGGTTGTCACGACAAGGTAAATGAAAACGTTTATCTACCTTTTGCTCAAACATCCGTAAAGCTGCCCAATGTTGAGCGCAGCAACAGATTTAAAGGCGAGCATCATCTTACAACTTTTAATATACACTGTGTGTCTTTGTTGTTAAAAGCAGCTTACCATGAAAACTACACGTTGGAAGTCAATACGTTAACACCAATAAATATAAAAATAAAGACATTTAAAGTCAAATGTGGTCTTGTATTGTGAATCATGCCCACGCAAATAAGTCGCAAGTATGTATTAATATACGGCTGCTCTGTGGAAAAAGTATATCACTATATGTTATTGGAAAAAAAAAGTGCAACATCAACTGGAATTCGGACTCTATTAGCTTGGACAAGAAATTATGAATTTTCTGCGGTTAAGAGGCCCGCATAGTGGGAAATGTTACACGCCTCAAGGTCATGGCCCGCCGCAAGGAAGCATTCTGACTGTGATGGAAACAGGCATAAACAAGCTTACCGTGTGTTCTGCTTCCTCAGAATTTTAAGCTCTGGCTACAGGGTTTTAATATAACAACATGTTCAGAACATCGTCGCTATAGGTTAAAACACTGTTTTGCAGAACAGTAAACATGGCAAACAGCGAGGGCTACTTACAGCGATTTTTGCTGACTTTCGGTACGTTTATACCGACACCTGAAACCAGAGTTTCGGTAACCTGGGTTTCTGAAAGCAGAGTTTGTGTACGGTATAAACGCCCCCAAAGTGAGGTTTTGCCGTATCTCGAAACCGAGGTTTTTAATTCAAAATTTCGCGTCGAATCTAACAAGGGAATTACGATTTCGTTTGTAAATATGGTATGAAATGTACAACTATGATATGT
Organism: Clitarchus hookeri; assembly: GCA_002778355.1. NCBI lineage: Eukaryota > Metazoa > Arthropoda > Insecta > Phasmatodea > Phasmatidae > Clitarchus > Clitarchus hookeri. Next base: position 296,869 of record NQII01001887.1, on the reverse strand, counting down.
TGAAGTGTGTAACAAGATGTTTAATTGGTTATAAAATAATGTGAATACATGTAGAGTGATTATATAATTTTGCTGTACGTACGAAAATAACTAATACACAATAAATATGTCGCATCTTAAAAAAAAGTTATGAAATACAATTTTTTCATTACGTTTCATGAAGCATTGTATACTAGTTTTAATAAATTTTTTGTCATATTTATGAGTTTCTGTTCAATGTATTTATTTTTCGTATCACCGTAACAAAACGATTTTTTTTAAAAATTGTTTTGATACTAGTGATTTCCGGCATACAACACACGAAACACGAGTTTCCAAAACGGACCTTCGTATGACGGTATAAGCACATCACCAAAAAACGTAGTTTGGAAAGTTGGGTTTCCGAAACTGAGATTTTGGCTGACGGTAATAAACGTAGTGTTTGACACTTTTCAACGACCGCATTTTAGTTTCAACAATCAAATTTATGAATTGGCAACAAAAATCGACCTGAAAAAATATTTAGGCCACATTGAAGTATTCCAAAGTTTTTTTAAAAATTATAATAGACACAACTGCTGACAACGACACCCACATGACAACTAGGGAGGTCACTTTAGTTTAATTTTGCCTGACCGTTGCTTTCGACTATGGAGATAGACGCTTCATGCGCGGAGTCGGGAGACTGGGGGAGGATCCATGACTCCAGACAATTTTGCGGTGTGATTTCAATTTGCGGGCGTCGGGGGTGGGGCCCGAAGTGGAAACGAGGGGTAGATTGCGAGGAGTTGAGGGGTTGGAGGGGGCCAGCAAGTGTGGTCACAGTTTTGGCTTCTGTAAAAGGGCGCGGCAGGGGCTGAGGATACAAGGGTAGGAATGTCGCACTACACGGCTTTCACACCCCTCCGCACCACATCACGGCGGCAACAATGATAAGGGTCTCCCCGGGTCTGCCGGTGTTTTCGGGCAATAAACATGGAATACTGCAAGGCCATTATTGTCGGTCGGGGTCGGTGCGGGAAGGGAAATGGCAGGAAGGGAGGTTTTTGGTTGAGGGGGATGTTCGGGCGGTGGAGGTTTTAAGGGTCGGCGAGCGATACGGTTATCGCGCGAGGCTATTAGCAGGTTCCAACACCCTCCCTTCTCTCTGCTCCTTCCCGCCCTTCCTGCGAAGGACATCGCGCGGTATCTAGGCGGACGCGACTTCCGCTGCGGCGGGGAAATTTTTTGGCGGAAAAGCTGTGCGAAATTTTCGCTCGTCGCGTACCCAGCCCCACCACGTCTGTAATGGCGGAGGGGGAGAAGATGGCCGAATATGGCTCAGAAGGAGCGGAGAGTGCCAAAATATGGCGCGTGAGATTGCGGAGGCCGCGCGCGGAGGAAATTTGTTCAGATACGACCTGCACTTGCCGCGCCCCCACAAGTTTTTGGGTNCAACACACTACGCCTCGCGATTTACGCCGCCCATTTTGTTGGGAGATTATCGCGTGTGTCCCTTTTCAAATTTCGGTGTCTTATATTCCGCGTACTAACCACCTTCCATCATCAGTGTAGAACGGCTCTGAAAAAAAAAGTTAGATAACTTTAGTTTGTGTTGTTATTTTCGTCACGAGACTGCAGTACCATGCCCTTTTAGAAGATTATGTCTCACAGTACCAATGCGCATTCTTAACAGCGTTATTAATTCGGTTGTGAATGCTTGACGGGAACATTTTTATTGTTACCTTCATATCGTAAGTCAAGGCGTCGCGCCATGCGAAGAATCACTAATTCCGTCATATGATGTTTTTTTTTTTGCGTGCGGTATTTTAACTTAAAATAGAAAATTAATATGTAGTGACTGTTTTTTTTAGGACATGTTTGTTGACGGTTGATAATTAACGTCACCGACGAAAATAGGCGTAACGGAAGCCAAACGTTTCCTAATATTATGTGGGCTATTAAAGAGGCTACAGATTGGCCAATCAGTCGAATGAACGGTAAATCAGTGCCCGGAGTGGTATTCATTGTCACATCTAGAGGTACGACATAAGACGTGTTAATTTTTCTGTTCACCCGGCCTTCAGATTGGGACTTTGATATTTTGTACACATTTAATTGCATGAATGTATATTTGTTGATACTAACCAATATGTTATATATATATATATATATATATATATATATAATTCATTATTCTCCCATTTTTAAATGAGCAAAAAAATTTAGACGAGCAAAACATTACAGTGTCAAACGAACAAACGGCAATCGTTTCGCCATGTTAAAATATATCACGATTCGCTAATCAATGTGTATAGCGCATTGAAGAAGGTTTGCTAAGTTTGAAACATAATTTTCTCGCGGTTATCCGCCATTTTATAGCACCACGAAGCAAACCATATACCAACAAAAATTAGGCACCGTAACAATCAGGAAACTGGAACTGATATTAAGTGGCGCCATTTCCACTGGTTGTCTTTTGCTTGGCCGCATCTTCACTTCTTCAGGTTTGGAATACATACACATACTGTGATATAGAAACGACAAGCACTCTTACCATTTCCAAGACCTACCGCTTGTATCAGGCATAACCTCGGTGTTATTTCTAAAGATGACAAAAACTACTGTACATCTAATTTTGAACGAATGATGTTGATAACATCGTTCACCTAGTTTCCTTTGGTGTCCATTGAAATGGCATCGATTACGGTAACATTACTCAGTAATTTCCAACACACCGTAGACAACTAACTTAAGCGTTATCCCGTGTAGCTGAAATGTTTAAGTGCAGCCATTATTTCTTGTCAGTGATGTAATTTTAGTGTTGTACTTTAGAACAATTGCGCTTGTAACTTGTTCAACGATAAGGTCTTTGTAAAACAAAAAAAATTCATGCGAAACAGTGTTCAACTTGTGGACAAGATACGTAGGCAAACAAAAAACATTATATTACATAGATTTTTTAATAGTCACAGCTATAATCACTACTTTGCCGGTTTTGTGGCACACAGATAGTTTAAACTGACTCACAGGAGTAAGAAAATTATCTTTGAAAAAGATAAAAATACTTTAGACTCAGTAAAGATAGCTGTGCAATCACCGATATAAATTCTTTAAAAAAAAAATGAATATAAGAAAATTATTGCGTATTATTATCGGTGGCTACTTTAACGTCTTTGTACAATAACTTACTATCAGTACGTCTCAACAATTAATTTAAGATAACTTGTAACTTACCTTGTTTCATTTCCTCAGAGTTTTAGTTTATCGTATTTACGTATCCGAAAAATAGTAAATTGTGATTTTAGCATGCAAACGTACAAAAAATACTAACCCATATTTTTTACTTCCGCGAAGTGCATATCGAACATTGTTTTGTACAAAATTAAATACCAGAAATTTTTCTTTGCGGCATCTTTAACTATCTCCATGATCATTATACATTGTTAGTTGTGCGAGTGCGTTTTTTTTTTAAAGCGCGCGCTTCTCACAACTGCATTAGAAACTCAAACCATGGTCATCACGTCTTGTCGAAAACTAACAAAGTTTTGCCTCAGTTAACAAACGAGGGCGCAGTTTAGTTGTTTATCAAGGAAATTATGTTCTTGCGTACTTTTTATAGGTTTTTAATTAATTACTTTTGGCTATGCTGAAAACTGACCCACGTTAAACTAATTGACATAAAGCCACACAATTAACAGAGGTACGGTAGGGCTACATTAAGAAGATTGGCCCGTGCACTAAAATAAATTTCAGCTTTAAATAAAATCCCTTTCCAAAATACTTTCATCAAAAAAATTTTTCAGCTAAATTTTATTGAATTGTTTTGCAAACATGTGATAAGTTCTTCACCAGAAAATTTGAGTATAGATGAAGGTAGGTAAAAGCCATTTCATGATCCGCTTAACACTTTGAAGTCTGCACACCCATAAAAATTATTCAAGACAAGTTTCAAGTAAATAATCCATTTCCACCATTGCCAGGTACGCCGGTTCTGTTAGCCTCTTCTGTGTTCTCACCCACTTACTGGTCAACACGACAATCGGGTGCTTGTGAGTTGATGTAACAAAAATAAGTTAATTGTTGTTGCTAGGAAAATTATTGTCACAGGTCGTCATTGTCAGGAACTGTTAAAAACTAGCAAAATAATGAATCCACAGCTGCAAGAATTTTGTTTTCAAGGAAAAGGTAAAAATTAAAGGCACCGTGAAAGGTAGTTATCGCATGTGAATTATGAATTACTCCTGGGGATAATTATTTCGAATGGCCTGTGACTGCTTACGTCACTGTAACCAAAATATAGATGAGCCTGCTACCAATTCTTATAGTGAGTTACAAGTACGTATATTCTCTAATTATCTCACAACATACAAGCGTGCTAACTAGAGAAGAGTAACGGTGCAGCATATACAGAACTAATGCAATTGCATTACTATATTGAGTATTGTTTGTTCCAAGTTCAGAATTCATAAACATACAAATATATAAATCCGGCGACTTTTGGCATGCTCTTTTGACAGAAAACATGAAAAGAATGGAAGTTCCTAAGGGACGCTGAAGATTAGTTCTGTCGTTTTCTCGATTCGAGACGACATATTTTTTTCGGAAATGGCCTCGTAAAACTGAAGAGTTCGAGAGATTGGAATGGAAATTTTACAAACATGCCCCCAAGTGATGAGGTTGGTAGATATCTAGTAAGTTTGTTTAGAAAACGCTTCGAAGAACATATAACGTAATTTCTAAGTCCCGTCTCAACTATCTTCGGCGTTGCATACATGAACTCGCTGAAGAAGGAACATATTTCAATAGTTTCGAGCAATTGCGCGGGAAACTGCAAACTCGCATCTCACCACAGAAAACTTTTCTTCGCCAAGTGTTTCATAATAACATGATTGTTAAGAAAAAAAAAATGATGCTATAGAATTAATGATTATCTGTATTCATGTAATCACTAACCATACATTAATCGTACGGAAGCACAGAGTATTTTTTTTTTTCGTTCTGTTACAGGGTCGCGTGAACATAACTGGTTCAAATACAAAGCAGTATGTCCTCAGAAAAATTGTTATAACAATGCTGTACTAATTGTTTCCTTATATAAAACAGTTTCTCAGCTGAATATTTGAACGCAAACGTCGTCTTCTGCAAACCTTTGGGAATTCAATTTTCCTGCCGTTGGATGCCCGTGCGGACCAGAGATTTAGGTTTCCCATTTTTTTGGTAATATATCTTCCGAAAGACAAAAAAAATCTTCGTTTTAGCGTAGTTTACACACGTACACAGAGGCGAAGTGGCCTGGAGATTCCTTCGGCGCAGGCGTATCCATTCTCTGTTTGGTTGCGCGAGGCTCGGGGAACGAGCCTTGTGTCCGAGTGGCTACTGCGAAAGGCACCCTATTGGCTAGTCAGACGGCTGGCAAGTAAGTTACCAGGTGCTGATTGGCGAACGGCGTTCCGATACGTTGATAGCCAGTGACGCTATCGCAGGCGTGTTCGACTGTAGTACGCGGGAAAAGCGGCAATTTAACTTCTGTATTAAATACTCTCCTGCATAGCATAGGGTATCCACCGGATAACCTAATTACATCCACAATCTCTAAAAGTCATCTTTAGTCCTACAGTGTGTCTTTGATGTATATCCGTTGGATATCCAGTAGTAGACACCAGCTTGTAACACTCACCGGATATCGATCAGATTTTACAAAACCACCAATGGACATTACTTAAGGCAAGTGGCTACATCTAAAGATGTATATAGGAAATCCAAAATATCCATATCTTTTTTGGGATGTTGGGCAGATATTTAAATATCTTTTGGTGGTCTTTTGAATGTAACTTGGCTAATCTGGGATGGCCTTGGATGTCCTGAATGTCGAAAAGAGACAACCGTCAGATATTCATTGGATGTGTCTGTGCTATTTGGGCTGCACTTCTAGGACGCCATGGCGCTATAGTTTTTTTTAGAGTAGCTCTAATTTTTATGTAGTTCAATTTGAATTCAATCCGAGATTTTTACATTGCCTGTGTTAAATGCACTCGCATTTTATACCATGGCCAACTAAGGCAATGGCGAATACTTTTCAAATTCTGAATACAGTTAAGCTTCCATTAAAACTTGACGTGTTGTTGCTTCGCCACATAAGTGTTGTTATAATATTTACATTTGGTTTTCGTGCTAGAAATCATACAAAGCTAGCTGGCACTACATCGATCTTGGTTCTAGCTGGGACCGTTTTTTATTTTTTATTTTTGTCTTACAATCCCCGTGCTGTAAGCCGGGAGGCTAATAGAAAATAACACGCAATGCAATAAACTAAACGAAGCACCTGTATCCATGATTTATCTGGAATTCGAACCAGGAACGTTTTATTCCTAAGCTAACGCCGTGGTGACGTCGACCTGGGAAGTCGCCTGTTTGTAAACAGAAATATTGCCAGTAAGCATCACCCCCTCCCCACTTTTAATTAGTTTAAGGTTTGTTTGAGTACATTGCCATGTTGATGACAGAGCATTTTTTTGTTGATTACTTATTGTACGATTCAGTACAAAGTTGGACGTTTCGTAGTTACGGTGGATCGATAGTTAGAGATGGAAACAGTAGCTCCGAAAGTTAAGAAATATAAGGTGAAGGGAGGGG
>NQII01001887.1:275329-290212 GCA_002778355.1 Clitarchus hookeri | reverse complement strand
GGAGGGGAAGCTGCCATTCCGGCATTCGCCTGGAATAATTCCGAGTGAAGTGGAGACATTTGGGCGGCTCTTAACATCGAGGTCTTGAGGGCCGATGAGGGTGAAACGCGGCGAGTATGAAGCAGAGAAAATCCGCGGACCAGCGGCATCGTCCGGCACGATTCCCACATGCGAAAATCCGGGAGTGGCCCCGCCGGTAATCTAACCCGGTTCTCACCTAAGTGGGAGGCGAGTAAGCTAACCGCTACACCACCGCGGCCTCAGTAATTTCGGAAAACCACGGGAAACCGAAATCAGGATGACCGGGCAGGAAGTCAAACCAGAGTCCTCATCAATGCGCGTGCAGTCTTCAACCGCTGTGTGTATCGATCCGTACTTCACCGTCGACTTGGTGGTGAGTCGATACACTTACTTCGCTGCGATCTTCGGTTCGATTGCAGCCTCGGCATGTCGTCGGTCTTGTCACACTAACTTGGTGTGGGGTTTTCGCTGATGTCTCCGTTTTCCTACCGCCCGTTTTCATCGCCACACGTGATCTATTATACAGATCTGTGTGTGAGGCGGGACAGCAGATTACATTGCGTTGTTGTGCAATTATAAGCAGGGGTTTATTCCAAAAAGTGCTTATTTAAACACGAAACATCGATCAGCTGTCATTCGCCTTTTCCCAATGTTGCCAACGTTTACTCACGAATCACAGGTAAAGCCGACATAAACGTTTACTTCTGTTTTAACACAAGGCCTGTTCTATTATATACGAAAAAAGTAGGTATTTTTTTAACTCTTCAGGTGTAGTAGCTGTTCTTAAAATTCGGGGCAGAAGCTTTCTTAAATATCAAATTACACATTCTTGTAAACGAAATACTAACAGGATTCCAGAGACATGTTCTTTTAACAGTTGTTTACGTTAAAAAAAAAAGAACACTGTTTGATGAGATCCAAAAATTGTGTTACGCGTGGACCCTCGGGCCGGGCTGGTGCGGCCTCTGTCGACACATACTGGGGAGGGGGGAGGGTGACTCACGCTGACCCGGCCCCACTAAGCCGCGACTGAAATGTTGTCACAATCCTTTCCCCATTCCTTTCTGGAAGGGTCGGCAGTGGCGGACTATTGCATGAACTTTCTGGTATCCCCTCCCTCGGCGCAGCCCAACATGTGGAGAAGATTCTGGATCAGGACGCCAGCCACTATAAATACCACATGCAGCCGGAGGTTCGGGAGTATGTGATAGCCATCCGGTGAAGTGCTGCGAGAAGTGAACCGACGGCGAGTGACAGTGCGAAAGTCTGTGGTGGACGTGTGTGTGTGTGTGTCTGAGAGGCAGGGGCGAGCGAGAGTGCGCGAGTACTACGGAGGGCGAGGTATTCGAAGAGTAGAGTGCGGCTGTGTGCGGGAGCGCTTGGGGAGCTCTAGAACATTCCGGAAAGCGAAGACTGCTGATATCTGAACCGAAACAAGGTGGAATTGAGTGAACGAGTGATACAGACTTGACTGTAAATATTGGAACTATAGAACATCAAAATTGTTATCCTAATCCAGAAGTTGTTAGAAAAATGTTTAATAAAGAATGATTTTATGTGTTTCACTGTGTTGATTGTTGATTTCTGTGAGGTGACGGGTGAGCGAGTGAAGAGATTAGGGCGGCTCGTGACATCGATGTCTTGACAGCCGATGAGGGTGAAGAGAGGTGAGAATGGAGCATCGCTGGAATTGAAGGACGTGGAAACGGGAGACCCGCGAGAAAACCCGCCCACCAGTGGCGTCGTCCGGCACGATTCCCACATGCAAAAATCCGGGAATCGAACTCTGTTTGCATAGGTGGGATGCCAGCAGTCCAGCCACTGCACCACCGCGGCCCCAGTGTGGTGTAGGGCGATTATGTAAATATTAGTTATAAGTAGCAATCGACTGTCATTTATTATATTTTCGAAATATTAAGTCTAAAGTATTTTTTTACATTTTTGTATATAAATTTGGAAATTATTATTACCATAAAAAAAAACTAAGCCGACATAATTTGAAGAATTGTAACAGTTGTTTACTTGATAGCCGGTATGTACTAGCTGCTTAATATTCACTCAACGTTGCCTGTATTCTTTCGTGTAAGAAATCTCTTATAATGGAGCATTTTTACCGAACCTGGTGGAAGCGCCCCGTTAGTAACCGGAGGCCATTCTCGCACAATTGCTCTCCCCCCTCGTCATGCTTGCGTGCGCCTGGCGTGAATGCAGGGGGTAATTTCCTCGAAACCTGCCTGGTCTCTCTCCTCACCGTGTGTGCGTGTGCGCGTGTGTGTGTGTGTGCACACGCCGCGGGTCAGCGAATTGCCCTCGCGCCGGTCGTTAAACGGCTCGTGACCGCGTCTCGCGCGCAGTTCCGGGCCATCGGCGTCGTGACGGCCGGCCTTGCGTCGCCTCGCCTCGCTCCGGGAGGCGGCGGGGCGCCCGGAGTCGCCGGAACCGGCGCCTGCTGAACCGGAGCGCGACAACTGTGCGCGCCGACCCGCCTTCTCCGCGCCTCTACCTGGTTCGAGCACCAGCGCACACTATACAGGAGGATTCTAAAATCATGGGACAAACATTGAGGGGTGGTAGAGCTCACTAAAACAAACAATTATTGTATAGGAATATATGGGCGGGAGTGACGCGTTGAGGCACAAACACAAAAATAACACATGAAATGCAATACAGTGTTTATTTACAACGTCGCCGCTAAATGCTTTTTACAGCAATGTTTATAATAATTGCTCAAAATTGCTACCACCGACAGTAATGCAAGCTTGGTAGCGTCGGTGGAGTGATGCTGATGCTGATGCAGCAGGTCACTGGCGCACCGTTTGACTGCCCTCAACTATCGCCACCATTGTCAGCCAATCACGGCGTATGTAAAGGTCGCCAAGCATGCGCGACTGTTGGTGGATGCATTTCCAGCAACTGTTTTAACATTTTCTGTACGGAATCACTCGTTAAGTAGGCTGCTAATGAACATTTTATGTTTCCGTTAATGTGTTATGTTTTTGTGTTTGTGCCTCAACGCATCACTCTTGCCCATATATTCCTGTACAATAATTGTTTGTTTTAGTGAGCTGTACCACCCTTCAATGTTTGTCCCATGATTTTAGAATCCTCCTGTATAGTCTATTCGCGTTTTCTTAACACTTTTTGAATCAAACCTTTCAAAAATCGCCCCATGTATGTCGTGCTTCGTTATTTTCTAAATACGTCATGAATCATAAGCGTTTTATCTTTGTGTTAACATAAAAACAACTTATTTTTTATTAAATTCGACTTTTACTTATATTTTATCTGTTAATGATAATATTATATTTATAATTATTGTGAATAAAAACAGTGAGAAAATAGGTGTGTTGGCAGTGCCTAGTAAGAAATAGTTCTTAAGCAAAATTATGTTACTCAGTGAGCACGAATGTGGTGTGTTGTCCCTTTGGTGTAATTTTCTAGACTTAGTAAAAAATGTTCTGCATGGGGTGGATGAATATCCTGGAAGTAGAACTTTAGCAGGGCTTCAGAAAAGTTGGGAGTAACCGTGAATTGACTATAACGTAAGTTATTGGGAAGGGGGAAAAGGGAGCATTGGTTTCGATTTATCTCTTTAACCCCAAAAATGAATACAAAATTGATCCAATTAAAAACCTATAAAAAGTTACAAGAAAATCCCCTCGGTTATAGAGCAACATAACGTCTGCATAACACAAATCGAACTTTAAATGTACATTATAAAAAAATTGTCCTTGTTAAAAAAAAATAATAAATATCCTGTTGGGTGAATAAATGCATATATTTTATAACATGGTTTTCACAGGACACCCCCCCCCCTCCCAACGAGGAATATATTTCCGTCCTATTAAAGTCCTGCTCTGCTTCTTCCTTACGTCAGCAATCAGTCCACGTATATTCTCGTAGAACAGTAGCTTATGGTACGTTTATTTCTTAGAGCAGGAGCTCACATATACTAGACCCCTTCAGAAGGTACAAGCATTGAGACATTTTTCACAGGCTGGTTTAAAAAGTGCTCAGTTAACCGTGAAAAGCATATACACATAAGAGCACGAATTTGTATAATATTAATGCATTTTTTGCTTAAGTAACATACCACGATTCACTTATTTGACGCGTGAATAAAGTGATCAGGCGCATGGAAATGTCAATTTGACACATTTCAGGATACAAAATGGCAACAAAGTACACCCGAAGCAGGGTTTTCAGACCTGTTCAATTAAACGCGAAAGGCCTATGCCAGTAAAACGCTCAGTTATATGTCGGAATCGATAAAAAAATGCACTTGTAATTGACTGTACTGGCGGCCACTTGTTCTTGAGTCTGGGAAATATAGTTTCACAACAAATAATATCTTCTACCATGCGAGGGACTTCATTTATTGGATATTGTTTCCTGATGTGTGCACTGTATATTATAAAATTTGCGTTCTGTGCGCCGTCCCAGGTATAGGTCACGGTGACTGAAAGTATCAAGGTATTGTGGTCTATGTCATAGACCAGAGATAAGGTATACCGATTATTCGTCTTCTGCGCTTATGCCCTAAGCAACACAACTGTCAAAGTCACATGGTCAACGATAACGAAGGTATTTGTTTAAATCTGAATTTTTAATTGACAAGCGCTGTTATATTAATAAAGTACTTGTACCGATTTGAATTTAAATCTGATTGCATTACAAAATGGTCATAGGAAGTATAAAAACATGTCAAAGCATTTGTTTACTAAACAGTGTTCTAACCTGAAGTCCAACATACGACGTTTCGGCGACTGGTGTTGGCGGAAGAGAGGTTGAAGGTTGGGACCCGGGAGACTGGTTGCGCGCAGCCAGCGAGATCGGCCTGCCTCATCTTTAGCTTATGGTCCATGTACACTGGACGTTGTACAGGAAAAGGAATTAATAATGCACACTGAACACAGAAGAAAACTGCATTCCATAAAGTGGAGTCCTTCGCGCGGTGGGAAACCTCATTCAGCATTTAGACTGTATTCCGTAGCCGCATAAACAACTGCTCCGAACAACCTCAAATTTCATTGCTCCCAACATATTACAGAGCATCATGTTGGTAACAGTTCCAAAAAAAAAACCAATTCCTTTGTTGCAACTCCCAAAAGTTTTATTTTTTTAATGCATGAAATAGTTGAGGCTGCTGAACACTCTAAAATCTCCACCTATACCAAACTACGCTTAACAGCTCCAATGATTTTGTTTTGATGGTATTTGCTATTCATTGTATATACAGCGGTTAGTTCGTAGAGAATGTTGTGATATGGGTGTAAGATATATGGCAATGTTGAAAAGTGTCCTGTGGCACAGAAAATGCTTTATAAACATGAGTTTAATTTTCACAAGGGCAGTACAATAACCAACGTTAACCCAAAGAGTATGAAAATGTTAAGCAAAAAAAGATTGTTTCCCGAAAAAAATTTACAGAACAATTTTAAATCAGTTTTTTTTTCAGTTATACTTCAATATTATAGCATCATCGTGCGCGGTAACTTAGCTCTGAAAAAAAATATTTTGTTGCCACTAAAAATTTATTTTGTGGTGGCTACAAAGAATTCTGTGTTCATCACAAAAAATTTGGCCTGAGTGAATACCAACAAATCACTTTGTGCCTTCACAAAATGTATTTTTCCATGTATAAAATTTTTTGTTCCAACGTCAATCTAGTTATTGTTTCATGTTGTTTTGTGGATGGAACTTCTTTATTTAAGAAACTTATCGATCCACTGCAGTAAATATGTTTATAATCGCCAGCAAACCCATAATCTCTGCCACCGCATATAGTTCTGTAAAAATTACCGTCTGCTTTTTAGAATATTTAGATGGCGTTGAAAGTTCATCTGATCTCTCTCCGAATATTAAGTTTTGGAGGGTTCATAGAACATAGATTTGGAACACAAAGACCCATAATTTTTTCTCACTGGCAAACAATATTCGTTGGCCGTATCCTTCCCCGCTTATCTCACATCAGTCGGCTGTCGAGATCACCAGATGTTTATGCGTCAAACTTCTTTCTTCGTGAGCCAAGAAAGGTCGTGCCTATCGCGCAAGATCTCTAACTACAGAGGCATGGCGAGCCAGTTTAAGAGAGCAAATTCTAGGAACCGACGACAAGATTCGAGCCAAGGAAGAAGGCCAATGTCATGGAGTGTTAGAAAATCTTCGAAAGAGATTTGGCGGAACTGCAAGAAACATTTAGGAAGTTTTATCTGGTAGGATAGCGGATGTAAACTCACGGATTAATGCCTTTTATAAAACAAATGTGCCCTAATATAAATTCATGAATTAGCAAATTACATTAATGTTGAATTTCAGGAGAGATTACTGTTTTCTATCAGTATCGCATTAATATTTTAAAAATTGATGAAACGTTATAGTTTGTTCTGATTTTGTGCATCTAGGCTAAGCAGGATTTTCATCTAAGTGAATAACTGGGAGGGCATGGGAAACTACACCGACATTGTTTTTTAATAAGGAATGAAAAACTACTTGATACAAAACCCCTTATAGCAGTCACCCGGGATCTAATCCACGGCATTCCGATTGCAAGTCTGATCAACATTTTAACAGCTCTTTTTTTTTACCTATTCTTTCTTGAAATGTATTTTAAATTATTCTTCAGTTTTAATTCTTTTTCAAGGGCAAGTTACGGTAGATAAGCCACGGCGACTCATGCTTAAATAATCTCGACTAACACGAAGTGACATACATGCCTTGCCCGGGATTCGAACCCACAACTCCTTGCACCTTGAACCGGGTTGTATGGAACTGCGCCACGGAAGAGGGCACCCTATGAAGCAAACCGCGAGTTACCAAATATGTAGAACTGGTTGGTGTGTTTCTTTCGAAATCCTTCTATATACCCACACGGTGTATCGGGGAATTTCGGACCTCTGCTAGTTATTTGTGATTGAGTACAAAGTTCATGAAGCACCATCCTATCTCTAATCCGAATAAGGCCGTTCGCGTCGGTCGGGAACGAAGGGATTATTCAGCCGCCGTTATGCATTTCCCGCGCGTGTGAACGGAGTTGGAATCGCCCGAAGCGTGTGTTGCGGATAAACTGCACGTGCGCCGATTGTTCGGATAAACAGCGCCTTTGTGCCGCAGGGCGTTTTGATATTCATATCGCCGCTTACATATTCAATACAAATTAATTCGAAACGGGTTAACTGCTACACAGGCCCGCGTGGACAGAGGCGACAAACAGCATTCATTCCGCCGTTCTGCTGTTTAACTAGGGACAAAAAGGCCATTTACTCTAGCATTTTTTTTTCTCAGATCAATACGCTCCACAAAATTTTAAAATTCAGTGCGGTAAAAAACAAACGAAAAAACGAAAAATTATCCCCTAGAATTACCAACAACGTATAGTAAAATTAGTCATACAAGGTTTTTAGTAATAATAAAAAAAAAACACTGTTGTGGGCGCTATAAGCTCAAAATTGTAATAATGCAAATTAATGTCAAGTAATCTGAACAGAGTTGCTTCTAACCTCAAAGTAGGTAATCCCTCATACTTTTAAATACATCCAAATTTTATTTTGTTGCAACTTCTTTTTAGTTTTTCATAAAACTATACACAATTCATTCGAAACCACTATTCTGTTACTTTGTTTCCGAATGCGAATTGCGAATATTTGTTGAATAGGGTAATTTCCTGCTGCAACTACTGGTGCAAAACGCAATAGATTTTCTTCGCCAACAGTTGTGTGGCAATTAATGTAATGATATGCGCTCCTAATCATATGACATAATGAAGTAGATTTCGAGTAGAACTGCTTCCAGAGCATGTGCTGTACTCATTCCTTGCATATGAACACAAGTGAAGAATGCAAATTGATTGTCTAAAATCGTATTTCGTTTTGATTGATTCAGCCACGTATAAATATTTTCTGTAATATTTTCAATTTAATTGGTTTAATTCCATTGTATATGCGATTGATTCGTACTGATTTCGTGTATAAAAACTACAGTTGACCAGACGTTCTACAACCTTAATTTATTGTGTGCAATTAAAGTCGTATGTAAGTTGTAATAGGTAATTGCTACAGCGCACGATGACACGCTCATCAAAAGTTATTAGTTGTTGGAAGGACGGACATGATCAATGAACGTGCGCATTAAAAAAAGGAATTTCTGGGAATAAATTTACTTCCAGTTGGTACAACTAATGCATTATATATTTTTATTCTAAACTAGACACTTTGACGGCGTTGTTTGTATATTATTCTCGAGTCTTTTACGTTATTATCTGTGTGTATATACATACACGAAAAAGACTATTCGCAACTCTAAGGTGATATATTATTCGCTAATGTCTAATTGACGTCTCTAAAAGGGACGAAACTTCATTGGAGGATCCGCTCATGGAAGTCTTTCTGTACGTTAACGACAGACGCAAAAACTCAGTAGGCCCTCGATAGATATACTGAATAGTGTTTCTAAGTTAGTATATAATGCTCTGTAGATTGCTAGTGTTCATTGGCTTTTTACGAAGCAATACAAACCACAAAGACCAAGGATTTGATACGTCGGTGTTTGGTACTAGCCATACAGAATTTTGTGATTAGGTATTCAAGTTAATGTTAAGCCGTCAGTGACGGTGAATTTTATGTATGAAGAAATGACGATGTGAATCTGCAAAAAATAATTCAAAGTAAAGTAATTTACGGGATACATTAAAACGCAGTAGTGTTGTCAAAATTGAGGTTCAAGTTTCTGTTCGGCAAATGGCATATCGTACGTTATTCTTACATAAACTGCCGGACAGTAAAAATTGCGCACCACGAAGAAACCACGTGACAAACACAAAACTATGTAAACAACGAGAGTGCGGTCTGTTAGGCTCAAGATCCCACGTCGGCGCGTTTGCATTTCTCCGCACACCAGGCAGCGATGCTGCAAACACCGACAAACTATTGCAGACACTGGCGTGTACTAGAAGTCGCATTAACGCGAGGAACACCAGACGACACGTAGCTTTATGCAACAGACGGAGAGGACTCAGTAATCGGACTGGAGACTGCAGGATGGTCGTATCGCCGTAGGCCTATAGCCCGCCGTGTTGATTGTTCGGACCATATTGTCCGATGCTGTTGGGAGCAGTGGATACGTGAAGACAGCCACACACGAAGGACCCGTCTCAGAACAGACGAGGTCGACTACCAGTCGAGAGGATAAACGGATCGTGCGCCAGGCGCGGAGGGGTCACATAGCGACCCGGTTCACGGTACCGGCAAGTGTTAGGGCTCCTGTGTGCCAACAAACCATTCCCCGCGACGCCTTGTGGTGGCGAATCTGCGATCCCATCGCCCATCGCGTGTGCTGCCATTAACTTCGCAGCACCGTCGGCTCCGTTTGCAGTGGTGCTAGGCCAGATCAACTCGGAACACCACGGATTGGCGTTGTTTGGCGATGGCTTCTTTATGGGGACTGATGATCATCGCTCCGGGTGTGAACGTCACAATTACAATCTCGCTGTCGAGTGACTCACTTCCCCCACGGAAGGCATTATGTTCTCGGGAGTTACCGCGTACAATAGCCGATCCTCTTTCGTTGTGCTACGTTGAACATTGACGGACCAGCGGCATTTGGATGAGATCTGCTTCAATTTGTGGCCGGAATTACAGGTGTGTTATTCCAGCAGGGAAACGGCCGACCACACGTGGCGTGGGTCGCCCAGGACTGCCTCCGTCATGTCCGAACACTACCAAGGCCTGCCTGCTCCCCTGACATATCACCAATCCAACATGTGTGGGACTAGTAGAAACGCCAGCTGCCACCGTGCCACCGTGTCCGAGATGTGGGGCGCACCACCCAACAACTGTGGACCTGCATGCCTCAAGACATCTGGCACCTGCTCGACTCCATGCCAGACCGTATCGCAGTGCGAGGGGAGATTATCGGACGGAAAACCACAGATTCATTTGTAATTTTCCTGCTGCTCTGTTTTTGTTATCGTGTTTATTATTCATGTGTATCTATATCTATAACGTATAAACCTAGTACAATCCGATGCATCCTTCTGTGTGCTCTAATTTTATAGTCCGACAGTGTATTTTAACATCTATGCATGGCCATGAAGCCTTCCCCTACCTCCCTTGATCTTTGTGCCGATGACTTACATTTTCGGCTTGCTTTCACCTTGCATGGTGACTAAGAACGAGATTAAACTCCCAATGGAATGATTTTCGTATGTAGAAACATGGCGGACGTTGTAATTGTGAAGCACTCCCGTTTCTCCCTTCACAACATTTCGTTGCTGCTGCGTCATTGCCTCGCTTTACCGTCATAAAAGGTGCTCTAGTGCCAAAGAAACATTATTCATGTTCGTATATTACAGTTATGTGCCATTACATCAAAAAGTATCCTGATGAAAGTGAAAAAAAAATCAATCAACAAAACTAATTACGGGATTCATTAAAAAAAAAAAAATTTTCTATTTTACATTTTTAAAGTAAAAATTTCTTATAAATAATATGTTTGTCAAGAGTTCGAATTAATCGTTGATGTCAGTAGAATACGATACAGAAATTTCATGGAAATTATTTTGTGACTCGTCCATAATTTTGTTCTAAGTTTTACAATAAAAGTTATGTTAAAAATAGCCAGGAGTTTAACTCTAATCACAGTGGAACAAAATGCCAGACTTCAGAGAAAGTTTTTCGTACCATTATATAATTTCAAGAAACACTTTAACTGGAATAGAACATCGTGTTCGTATAGCTTTTTGAAAATTGTTTGCGGCAAGATTTAATGTTAAAATGCTCGTGACTGTGTGAGAGTTATTTTCGAAATGACTTCGCATTTTACTCTAAACCGTGATAAATTATCAACACACAGTAAAAAAAATATTAGGCATTCTCGAAGAGTTTTTTTTAGCAAAAATTTTTAATTTCTACAAGGTCGCTCTAGGTCGTTAGATTGTAGCATGCAAAAACCTTTAAGGACTCCTTCTTGCAATCACTTTTTAAGGAATTCTTCGCAGATGAAACTTTTTATATTTATAATTCCTCTGAAGTAAATTGCGCAGTGAAGTTCTGAACATGCCGCGTTTAGCAATTTATTACTAAGTGATTATCTATTTGAATTTATGTAATCGAACTATAGTATAAAAAGTAAAAAAAAACTTAAATAAATTGTTTTTAACTGCTACTGAATGAAACTCATTCTTCGAAACATTTTGTTTCTGGGACACACGTACATCGGCAAATACTGACTTTACAGAAATTACTGTATATTTATAGTACATTCTCACAAGGCATTTGTTGTTGAGCGTCTCCCATGCATGTGTGTGTATATAATATCAGTTTATATTCCTATTAATTATTATAAATCATGAGTTTGATGACAAGGAGGGAATAATTCTACAGATTACAATAGTTTGAGACATTATAGTCGTATATTTATTAATGATTACAAAAAAAAGACGATATCCATTAGCTTTACTGTGAAAGTAGAAGCGGATCAGTTACTTTTCTAAGTATTGTAAATAAATAATAAAATTAAAGCTCTCTTATGCAACTAAATTCCTTTCACGCCTCTAGTATATTAGTGGGTGACGTAGTACAAATGTACACTAATCAATTACGCAGCAGCTTGGAGACAAACACGCGTCGCGTATTAGTGTTTCGATTGCTGAAGGTTTTTCTTTAGAAATAATTATTCTCTCAGTAGTAGAGACAGAGTAATCTGCTGTAGGAGATATACTTATTTTAAACGCAGTCGCAGCCAGGAAAACGCTTTGATGGCATTCCGTTCTACGTTTAGTAGTTTGTGTATGGTGCCAAAACCCCTTTAGATTGCTGTCACTGTATGAACAACCTAAGTACGTGTTTATACAAATTCGTTTCCCACAGCCATAATCACAGAGCAAATATACAAAAAGGAAAGCTGCGTTGTTTTATAGCATCGCAAATTTTTCGAAGTGCTCGTTGTGGGGGGAGTAATTTTTGTTCGTCTAATGAGCATTAATGGGCACATCTGTCGTATAAATCTAGTACGAAGAGCACTCGAAATTCGGTCAACGTTTAAATACGATATTTCCGGTTGAAATTATGCGCCAGGGACTACGCAGAAATGCCCGTTATCAGGTTATTTTGCCTATTATATATTCTTTAGAATTTTTTTGAAAGATCTGGTATGCTAGCTCGCTGATTTTTGTTCCAAACTAAAGACATCGTCTAGATATGCCGATGTAAGCCTTAAAAGCCAAGTAATTATCCATTTTGTTAGTAAATGTTCAATTTAACGGAAAATTTGGTTAATTCATGTTAACAGAAGAATAAAACGTCCGTGATACATTACATAGTTAGAAAACAACCAAGCACGGCATACATGGGGTGGTTTTTCAAGGGTTGTATTCAAAAAGTGTGAAGAAATCGGGAATAGTCTACAGCACCTAGGTAGGTATCTCCACACGTCGCATCTCGCCGTAATCGAAGACGAGTGCCGGTGGAACAAAGGGTAAAAGGAGCGGGAAGCAGCCCCTCGTTTATCAGCCGGGGCTGCAGCCGAACTGGGTGATTGTGCGGTGATCAGTCACCCCGACGCCCCTCCCCCCTCCCTTTGGCCACCACCAGGCTGGGTCTCCACCGCGATGAAGTGGACGAATGGAGGCGCGAGGAGTCCTCGACGCCGACCCGGGTAGACGCGGCTTTTGTCGGCGGAGATCTCGCAGCCTCGGCGGCCGGGGAAGCGTCATGTGCGTCGCGCGAGAGGGTCTTCGCTGAAATTAATGGATACTCTTACCTGGCCCGGGAGACCTGGGAGTGAGGCCTTTTAACTGACGTACTTT
The DNA here is from genome assembly GCA_002778355.1 of Clitarchus hookeri. Taxonomy (NCBI): domain Eukaryota; kingdom Metazoa; phylum Arthropoda; class Insecta; order Phasmatodea; family Phasmatidae; genus Clitarchus; species Clitarchus hookeri. Next base: position 277,389 of record NQII01001887.1, on the reverse strand, counting down.
TTGCTTTCACTCCTTGCGATTTATTGCCTGAAGGCGACCTCAGTTGCCGAAGATTTCACTGGTTTTGGTCGGCGCTTAAGAAACAACTTCCCATCTAATTTTTCTAGCATGTCCGTGATTTTAAAAAAATATTCCGGAAATACCCCTTTACCCAACTAGCTGTTGACCTTACACATCATCAAAAACATCTCGACTGAACTAGAAACTCGTATTTACACCAAAGTATTGTCGCTCGCTCTGCTACTTGAGGTTTTATTCGGTGCCTTGCATTTATGAATGATGGAGGGGCATGTATGCCCCCTAGTGCCACGTGCGCGCAAGCAAACTACACTACACGCAAATGAGACGCATGTCGAGTTATGGCGATACTGTGTGGCAACCTTCGTTGTACTCGCGTGATTCGTTCATGGTGATCAATCTTTTTGCAAATGATTGTATATACACTGTAAAATCTGGCTAGACAAAACCAGTTTTACTTTTTTGGCAATTTTGTTTTCCCTTATGTGTGTGAAAAAAAACTTGAATCAGTTCCGCCAACTATAGCATTACGATTTGAAAAATACGTTGACTTATATAACTACTTTTACCAGTTCGCTGCCGATATTAATTTAAATACTTCGTTCGGTATTTAAGTTAAAATGTGCGCGAATTTTCGGAAGGTCAATTATTTAGTAAATTGGGAGCCAGTTATAGTGCCTCTGCAAACATATATGTTGGCCTTCCCTAAAAAGCGCGATTGGATTTATTACCACATAACTTTCCGGTGGCACATGTTAAGGGGTAGTAGGACACCATACTATCTAATCAGCGAATTCTGAGGAAAGGGGTTTAATGACTTCAGCGCACTATTTTCGAACCGTATGGCACCACTTGTGCGATGATTAATACCGATATTAAGCCTTGACTGACGAATGAACTCGCATGCGATAAAACGTTGTACATTGTTGTACGGTTCTCTGAACTTTTACCGTGCACAAGAATTTTAATTTGTAAATTGATATTTCCATTTTTTGAAGTAAGGTTTGAACTTATGGTCGTACAAACAACGGTAGAATAAATGTATAACATTGTCTGCTACAGTTATATTTACCATTAGGTAACCAATGAATTCAAACGGTCATTATGAGTCATTATGGGTAATTTATGGGTCATTTGTGGTGTGTGTCGTGATAAGTACGGTGTTAAGTACGGTGCTAAGTGCGGTGCTGATTGCAAAGGGTTGGTCTGGCAGGAGTCAGTTGTCTGCTTTAAGTGTGACCATGATTTAAAGCTGAGCGAAAAACTTCTCTGGAAAGCTTTCGAAGATTTAACTGCATGGTAATGTGATGGAGGCGTAAAATGTTTCAATCTTACTGCTGAAATGTGTAAGAAAGTGTGTGTGTTTATATATCGTAGCATGGGACATCGTGACATCGTGACATGGGACCAGAGCTGTTCGTGATCTGTCATTCCGGTCGGCCGGCTGCCATAATGGATACAAGGGGACCTTATTCTTTGACATTGACCCACATGACATTTAACCTCGACCCCGGTGACCTTTGACCTTAAAACCCAAAAAAATCAAAAAATTAAAAAAATTAAAATTTTGTATTTAAAAAAAGTTGAAAATATTAAAAACATTATTTAAAAAATTACATTTCCAGAGGTCCACCACACTCCTTCCAACCATACTTATTCTGCCATTTTGGCCATCTTGGTAGCCGTCACAGCCACCATCCTCCATCTTATTTTTTTTGTTTGTCATTGTTTTACATTGCTGGTGCTGTCCCCAGCACCACGCCCAGCAGACGACTGACCCCCTCCAACCCCCCTTCCAATATATTTAATTCACTAATTGCCCCACCCCTGTTTCTCATTAGTTAATTTCCCACCCTCTTCCAATATATTTAATTGCTACACCAATGATTCTCATTGTCTAATTACTCCGGTGTTTTCGGAAACCTTCGTTCAGACCAATCGGCGGCTTACTTGAGTCGCGAGGGCGAACAATTTTTTCCCCCTTAAAAACTCTTTATAAGACGCACCCTGAGCCCCCTCGGGAAAGCAGTCATTTTTCTCGC
>NQII01001887.1:253772-275256 GCA_002778355.1 Clitarchus hookeri | reverse complement strand
AAATTAGTAATTTTCTCTCTGTCTTTCCTTTTTCGCTATTTTAAGAAGAAAGCCCAGTGACCATTTCGAAACTTGCAGGGTTTAAACCCCGGTTACGTTTACGATAGCCATGCTGTCAATTGAAGAAGAAATTAACAGCAACAATAACGCAGAAGAAATTGGAGATAATATTCCTCAGTTTATCCGCACCATATTGGCACGAAGAGCAACTTCGTCAATGCCGTCTACTACCGCGAACCCGCAACCATCAGGCAACCCGTACCAGCCCCCATCGGCCAGAACGTCCTACAGCTTATTCTCTCCCATAGAGTCAAGGTCACGGGTCAAGGTCTAAGGTCACGTGGATCCAAGATGGCGGTCGGGTGACGTCACAACATGGCGGCCGGTTGGCGCCTGGCTCCTACTCTGAATCCTTTGTACCAGAACGCAGATAATTGTTCTACTTATTTACTTTCCAATAATTTCAGTGTTTTACTTGCTTTACGGATGAATAAAGTGCTGAGGCCTATGTCAATGTTAATTTTACACGGTGGAAGAATACTCAGTGTGCATACATGTAGATATTAAGCAGGGCTTTCAAAAGTTCTCAGTTTAACGTAACACCTTTTGTTTTGCGTTTTTTAGGACTATTATCACTACTCTCACTGTCAATAACTAGTTATGTTGAAGCCACTCTGCCAATTAATTTATAAACACAATACTACAATCATCTCGGAAATTAAGAAGGTTAATAGCAAAACACCAGTAACAACTGTAGGAGCCGATGTTAGAAATAGGGAATGTGTTCTGGTTTCACATTCTTTATTTTTCCAGAGAATTTTTACCCGATGTTAATTACGAAAGGTCATTAAATCCTGGACTAATGCCGTTTTATTTTAAAATACACTATATATTGCAACGCACGATATAACTATTTTGAGTGCTGCAACTATGTTATTTTCTTCAGGGAAAAGACGTATCTTGCCTTGAAAAACAGTTTCCAGGTCACAACTCATTTTACTCCAAATGTTGACTCGTGCCCCTCTTCAAATAAGCGATTCTGTGGTCTTGTATCGCCATATTTATATTAAACATGGCATATTCAGTGCTTGCTCATTAAAATACTTTAACGTCATTACTTGCATAGCACGATATTGTAAGGCGTTGTAATTTACTTGGAATTTACAAATTTTTTGTAAGAATAAAAAAATTAAAATAAACATTGCGTCATAGTAATGGTATTACGAATCCCACTCGGCTACAATAGACACCAAAACATAACAGAGTACCTGTTGCAAATCGACCTTGTCGTCGCATCGACATGTTAGGCCTGGCGCGGTACCGGTTCTTGTCTGTCCGACTATGGGACCTCAAAGCGCCGCCAACACCACCAATTTTTTTTTCCATCCTCGCAGCGATATTGTAATAACCAGATTAAATTCAAANTTTTTTTTTTTTTTTTTTAACCCCTCCTCTCTTTTGCATCGGGACGTAACTCACGCGCGCGTTCCATAAACGTCAGGCGTGGATTTCACGCGGTCGTGAATTGACGCGTTGGCCGGCGAACCGTGAAAATAGCCCTGCAGTGACGAGGCGCACGTGGTTAACATCCCACCTGGACCATTGAACCCTCTCTCCTCGACTACTCGCCCAAGCCTGGCCCACTCGCAGTTAAATCGCGGAGCAGTCAAAAGCGACATTTTGTGGCCTCCACATGCAGCTCTTGAATAAAATGCGCCTGTTTGCACGGTCCAGGGGATGGTATGCAAGTGACGTGGGTTTCACTCTCGCGCGTGCATGCCACTTATCAATCATTTAGGCCCAGGTGTCACTTCAAATGTTGAATTTTTTTACTTGTATTCAGTGTTGTTACAAAGGAAAAAAAATCCTGACATTCACTCGTATATTTGTAGTTACGACTTCATCAACATAAGATCTGGTGCTATCTGCAAATATGCTTTTAACAATCCCTTATTACTTGTTGAGGTGGAAGAAGCATGGGTTCCAACGTAACACTGTACCAGATCTTACACCATGTAGAAAACATAAAAAAGTATTACGCACTTCGCCAAATGGTCCCGAAAGTACGATTTATACTGCACATGGAAGTATATAGTATGTAATTTGTAACAGTGTTAAATGTTTTACAGCAATCGAAAAGAGTGTAATTTTTATCTTTATTTCTTGATGCTGCAGAAATAATATTTTATAAGAAGAACTTCGTTTAGCACGGCAGTAATAATACAGTATTTACTATGATTTTATGTAAGATAATATTTGTTCTAACTTTAACTTATATTACAAATAATTAATTTGACTACCACTCATATCAGTTGTCAAAATTACAACTTTCGTGGCTGAAATATACGTGATTAAACATAAAATAAATCATCAGGGATATTTGAAAACATTATTACTAAATTTTATTACATGCTATCTGCTGAGGTTTAATGAATAAAGGCCTTTTAATAAACGAAATGTTTTATTATACTTTAACAGCAAAACTGATACAACAATGTTGACCGTTATATATTTATCAACTAGAAGAAACAAAACACTACACAGTGTTGCCAACAACTTAAAACTGAAGTTACCAAATAATAATTATTACATTGCCATATTTTAACACCCCCTCTCAATGTAATACAGTTCTATCTTATATCTTATCTGATACAATTATATCTTATTTCTAAGTTTGAATACAACACTTATTTAAACATCTTACAAATAATTCTTGACTTAAAGCCTTAGTGAGTATGTCAGCTGGTTGTTCACTAGTTTTCACATAATGAAGGCAGATCTTATTATCTTTAATCAAATCCTTTATGAAGTGATATCGTATATCAATATGTTTGAGGCGCTTAACAGTGTCTGTGCCTGCAATAAAAATGGCTGACTGGTTGTCACAATACATACTTACTGGACATACATTTGAGTAACCAAAATCACTTAACAAGTTTATCAGCCAACAGGCTTCGCTTCCTGCCATACTCACTGCAACATACTCAGCCTCAGTTGACGACAGACTGACTGATACTTGTTTCTTCGAGCACCAAGAAATCAAACAATTGGAAAACTTAAATAAATAGCCTGTGGTAGACTTTCTGTCTTTGAGATCACCTCCCCAATCAGCATCACAATATCCCTCTAGGACATTATCTTCACACTTGAAAACTAACATATAATTTAGTGTATTCTTGACATACCGCAGGACTCTTTTTAATGCAGTTACTAACATATCATTTGAATATGTTTGAAATCTGCTCAACATTGAGACAGTAAAACATAAATCAGGCCTAGTACTTGACACTGCATACATAAGGCATCCTATAACTTCTCTACAATATTTTTCAATATTCTCATCATTACTTTTATTACAATTTTCAAGTATTTTAACATTAAAGTTTGGGTCAATAGGAGTTGACATAGGTTTACAGTTTTCCATATTAAACCTTTTAAGTACATTTTCTAGGTAATTTCTTTGGCTTAATTCAGTAATCCCCGTTTCTAGATTTTGGTTAACATTTATACCCAAAAAATTGGTTACTAAACCTAGATCCTTCATCTTAAATTCTTTGTTTAGGACACTTTTAAACTGAACAATTTTCTCCTCATTTGTACCAAATATTAACAAGTCATCAACATATAGCAAAACAAACATTTTATCTTTACCATTGCACCTTTTGTACAAGCATGAATCACTTTTTGAACTAACAAAGCCTTCTCCTGTTATAATAGAATTAAATTTATTATTCCAGGATTTTGGTGAACTTTTCAGACCATATAGAGACTTGTTTAATTTTGCAATATTATTATTACCCGAATAAGCCCCTTCCGGCAAACGAATAAATACATTTTCATTTATTTCTCCATACAAAAATGCTCCCGTTACGTCCATTTGATAGATTGGCAATTTTAATTTGGTTGCTATAGCAACAAAAAGTCTAAATGTAGGTAATTTTGCAACTGGAGCATAGATGTCATTCAGATCTAATACATCATCCTGTTCAAACCCTCGGGCAACTAATCTAGCTTTATACTGTTGAACATTATTTATTGTCTTTACTTTAAAAACCCATTTACTACTCACTATTTTCTCTTTTGCTGGTGCTTCACATAAATCCCAAGTGTTGTTCTCTTTCAGTGTCTCCAGTTCTCTATTGATAGCTTCACTCCATTTACAAGCATCCTTTCTTTTCATTGCTTCCTTGTAAGTCACTGGATTATCATCTTCGCTGTAGATGTTGTTGCATTGATAAAATTCGGTCTGTTTCCTTACACGCTTGCTTCGTTCATTTCCATTTTGTAATGGTGTGATTACGCTTTCTTCTTCACTTGTACATGGTTCATATTCACTTCCAGATTCATTTTGAGTTATTAAGCTTTCATTCATGTTAACCAGAGTTTCTTGTAAGTCTTGGTTTCCATCAACTTTATCTACTATTTGTTTCAACTCGTTCTCCAAATCAAGTGTAACTTGGGGTTCTTCCCTTCCTTCTTGTTTCTGTTCTAAGAAAACAATATCACGCTTTGTCTCTACAGTATTTTTCTGTGGGAAGTATATCCGGTAACCCTTGGTATCTTCGCCATATCCGACCATCAATCCCTTGTCTCCTTTGCTATCCCATTTTCTTCGTCTTTCTTTTGGAATGTGTACATACACCGGTGTGCCGAAGACTTTTAATTGTTGAATATCGAAACTTTTATTGGTCCATACCTCATATGGTGTTTTTCCTTCAACTTTACTCTTACCCGTTCTGTTCAGAGTAAATGCAGCAGTATGTACCGCTTCTGCCCATAGTTTCTTAGGTAAACTCTTTGCATGTAAAATTGTTCTTGCCGCTTCAACCAAAGTTCGGTTCTCTCTTTCGGCCTTTCCGTTTTGTTCCGGAGTATATGGTACTGTAGTTTGATGTGTTATGCCACGTTTTGAGAACATTTCACTCACTTCTTTATTCACAAATTCCAGCCCATTATCACTTCTGAACAATTTTACTTTGTTCCCAGTTAAAATCTCCGCCTTATTAATGAAATCTTCTATGCAGTTCTTCACCTGATGCTTATTTTTAATGAAATAGACACTTCTATAATTTGAGAAGTCGTCCTTTAACACTACGAAATACCTCGACCCGCCGACAGATACCTCCTCCATGGGACCGCACGTGTCCGCATGGATTAATTCACATGCTTTAGAAGTACCATTTTCGCTGTTATGAAAAGGTAATCGATGAATTTTTCCCTTCAAGCAGCTTTCACAGGTTGGAGCAGACGTTTGTTTCACATTTATTTTCCTTGTGGCAAGTATTTTCTTCACATAATCGAAGTTTTGATGAGCCAATTTTTCGTGCCACACATTTAAATCATCGTTTGTAGTACTAGCTACGCTCGCAATATCATTTTCATATCGGAAATCCATATAATACGAGCTCCCAATTCGGTTTGCAACCGCCAAAACTTCTTTGTTTTTATAAAATTTACATGAGCTGTCACTTGTCATTATGACATAACCTTTGTCAGTCGCACAATTCATAGAGAAAAGGTTCGTTTTCAGTTCGGGAACGTAAAGAACGTTGTCTATGTTTGTGTTGATCCATTCGTTCCCATTGTGCACTTTTACCGCCATCTGCCCACAGCCTAACACACTAATCGCTTGCCCATTGCCGAGAATCACAGATTTCTGTGAAACAATTTGAAATGATGAAAATAACGCGCGATTGTTACACATATGTTCACTGGCCCCAGAGTCAACCAGCCATTTTGACTCTTGATAATGTTCATATTCTGCGTTTGACACGACAAATGCATTACTTTCCTTACTGCCCCTGTACTTCCTAAAGCGACACTGTGCCTTATAATGTCCGAACTTTCCGCAATAAAAACACTTATTACTGTTACTGTTATTGTCTTGTAATTCACTGTTATTCACTTTGCTTCTGCATTCGCTTTGGAAATGCCCCAGTCTGTTGCATTTGTGACACTTTATGTTTCTTCTATTTTTAACAAAGAATGCAGATGAAGCTTGTTGAGACGCTTCACCCTTCTCCTGCACCCTTTCTTCTTCCACCAGAAGCCTGGCTATCAGATTATCCAGGGTTTGTTTATCGTCTGGCGCCGACTCCCACGCCGACACAAAGTGTTTGTACTCATCTGGCAACGACATTAGTACCTTTGTAATAACTAACTTGTTTGATATTTCCTCTCCCATTTGCTTAAGCTGATTTTGCAGCTCCTGTATTTTTGACAAAAATACTGACATCTCAGTTCCTTTTTCAAACTTAAACTGGAAAAATCGCTGCTGTGTAATATGGATGCTTGTTTCCGACTTTTGCTCGAAAACACTTTGGAGTTTACGCCACATTTCAGCAGATGTTGTGCAAGAAATTATATGCAACATGACTTTCTCCGTCATTCTGGTAACTAGTAGTGTCTGAGCCTTAGCATCTTTTGACTCCCAAGCAGCATGTTCAGCCGCTGCCTCAGGTTTTATTTTCTGCCCCTCAACTATGTCGAGCCATCCTTGACCTCGTAGCAATACCGTTGTTTGGAACTTCCACAGGTTCCAGTTGCTAGGTCCTTACAGTTTGATCACACACTGGTTTCCTTCCATTTCGTTGTCCTGCCTCGCTCAATTTAGAGAATGAACGAGTATTACTCCTTCTTGGCGCGGTCACGTATAACCTCACTTTTATCGCGGGCCGGCACCAATATTTTCGCCGATATTTCTACCCCTTCACAGATTCTATGCAGAACTATGTGTCTGGGCCCATAACCTGTTGAGGTTTAATGAATAAAGGCCTTTTAATAAACGAAATGTTTTATTATACTTTAACAGCAAAACTGATACAACAATGTTGACCGTTATATATTTATCAACTAGAAAAAACAAAACACTACACAGTGTTGCCAACAACTTAAAACTGAAGTTACCAAATAATAATTATTACATTGCCATATTTTAACACTATCAAAGCAATTACTTTAACAGTCTTGCTTATTTTCTATTTTTTTCTTCCAAAATGTGATTTTTAATGCATCCGAAAGGGAAATGCTTTTAAATTTTAATTAAAAATACACTAAACATTCAAATTAGTAAATTCTAACCAAATATTTTAACCTGTTACAAATTATGTGTACTCTTCTTTCATATAGAACATTGCTCGTAGTTTAATGACCATTTTGGTGGGAGTTAATGAGTTCTGCAAGTTGCACACTCGCCCGCAGTGCTCAATTAAACCCACTCTTCTTCTACCTTGAATACTACTTCTACCCGTATGGCAGGGGATATTTTCTCTATTGTTATCCCTTACACAGAATTAACAATGCATAGTCCATCAAGTTTTCTGAAGCCCTGCTATAGTTATACTTCCAGGATATTCCTCCGCCTGATGCAAACAAAGCTTAACCGAATCTAGAAAATTGCACCAAAGGGACAAGGCACCGCATTCTTGCTTAATCACTATAGTAATAATCTTGACAAGAACTATTTCTTACTAGGCATTACCAACACACCTCTTTACTAGCTTTTTTTTGTTCATATAAATTATAAATTAAATATTATATTTACAGACAAAATAAGTAAACGTTCGATCTAACCAATAATTGGTACTTTTACGCTAACAGAAGTATATAATGATTCGTATACATGGCATATTTAGGAAATAACCGAACACGCCATACGTGGTGTGATTTTTCAAATGTTCGATTTAAAAAATCTGAAGAAACCGCGAATAGATTATAACAGCGGCTAATTGTACTATTGTTCGCGGGTTCTCTTTTCAAATACTTATGATCGGTAATCACTGATCGGGTACTTTTTTTTTTTTTTTTTTTTTTTTTTAACACGATACATTTTTGGCGGCGCAGGTTCGAGTCTCCTGTTCAATCCGAGTGTCCAATAGAAACGCCCGCGAAGCCTGGCATTCGTCCGTGTACCCCAGTTCTAATTAAAACACTCTTGATGAACTCATATTAACTCTGTCTTAGGGATATTATGTTGTGTTGAATCAGATTTAGTGGGACTCACACGGGCCGCTTGAACTTTCATGACTACACGACGAATGTGAACGAGCAACAACAGCGCATCGCAAAGATGCGTGCTCCAAAACACATAATTTGATTTTGTGGGACTATCTAACGCTCCCTATGTTGTACCTGCAATTTAATCGGGAACCGGCTCACAAGCACAACTTTTTAAAAATAAATTTTATAAAAGCGGCGTGGGAGATTTACAATTTACAAAAATGAAGCGGGCGGAGTCAGCAAACTTGTTTACTAATTCATTTTAACAGGTGCATACTAAAGGTAATTTTTCATAAATTCTAAGCCAGGGTTTGATCAAAAATCTGAAAAAAGTCATATATTAACTTTTTTGGAAATTGCAAAAGCTTGTATATTTATGTTATATAAGTTATTTATGTGTATTAACAAGGTATTTTTTTTAACTTTATATCGAAATTCAAACTACGGCATCTATGGGCTAATATAAACAATAAATCCGAGTAACAAAATGTTCAGAAAATTCATATGTTATTTTAAAATTTAAGTATAATTTATGCTGAACAGCGTCGGGAGCCCGCAGCTTTTCGCACCTGCGTGCACAAGTTACACATCACGAAGGCGAACGGAATTGGCGCAGTCGTCTGCGTGCGAAAAACACGTCCCCGCCGTAGCTAATAATATTCCGTAGTTAAGATATATTAAACATGTCTGATATCCCATTTCTACAAGTGATTTAAATGTGTTTATTAATATCCTGTAAAAAAAAGCAACAATGCGATCTTAGGACGTGATTATGCAAAAACTGTAGGCTTCAAAAGTTCTGTTATTTATCTGAAATGACATTGCACATGTGTCACATATACAGTTTGGGCAGTGTTTTCTGGGAAACCAAATTGTTATTTTTTTTTATCGCTGGGAACGTTGCAATTAAAAACCGCATTTCCATTCACGACTTACCGAGGATGAGAACCCGTGGCGTCGTGGCCCAAAGAAAAACCGATCACGTGCACCGGATTCGTCGAGGTTCGAGTGTCCACGAACATTCCTGACGAACGGTGTAGTTAATGGCAACCTGGATGCTCTTCTGTACGTAAGACGTTCATGAGAGTCCCCGGGGAAGGGGGTTACTAGCATGAGCCCTTATGAACATTTTTTTTGGGGACTTCTAGTCAATAAATAATAAATTCAAACTATAAATATATAAACTGGAAAATACCTACTTGATATATGTTGAACTGCAAATGTGATGAACCAATAACATTTTAATATATGTCCGGATAAAGAAAAAATTGAAGGTTTTTCTTTTCTTATTGTTTTCTAACTTTCCTCGCGTGTACCTACCTCCCTCCTCTATGGATCGCTAGCGAGATGCGAACGCACGACTACTAACCCTATTTCGGGTCATTGTAACTTTGAATTTTATGGTAATTTGAATATTCCTGAGATTTAAACCACCAGTCCTTCATCTCTAGTGTACATTTTGGCTACGTAGGCTGTATGGAAATTTAATCACTGTTCAACCGTTGCCCCGTTCAAGAAATTTAATTTGGAGGGAACGAGAGGAAGTGGTGGTGGGGAATGAAAAACTACCCTGTTAGTGGTACTTAACGTTTATTTAATGCTAATTAAAAAGCGTGACTTAAAGCAGCGACGTACGTTGCGAGAGGGGGTTATGGCTTTTCGCAACTGGCCCCGAAGGTCGTAATTGGCGGCGGCTGGGCGTCAAATGTTTGTGCAGGGGGTGTGCGGCAGGTGTATCGGCTGAGCCGGCACTTTCCAGGGTGGGTAGAGGTGCCATTGCGCTCCCGGGTCACACGGCCGCTGACTCAGCTGCCGAGGTGGACCGAGTCCGCTAACTCTACACCTTTCTGGACTATTGTAGGGCGAGGGCGAGATAGGAGCCGTGCCGTTTGTAGATCGTAACTAGTGCAAAAAAACCATTACTCGCGGAACTGGGGCCATGCGAGTTGGGGGCTCGTGACTTGATGCTAGAGGAGAAATGCTCAATCGGAAAAGTTGTGATCCCCAAAGTCGAGAAGTTGAAATGATCGAAATCATTTTTTTTTACAAAATAAACATGCTAATGTGTACTTATTGTTCTCATTTTTTCTCAATTTTGACGTAAACTTTTTCAATCGGCAATTATTAAGAATAGTGACTTTTCTGAAAATCGGGAAAATAATGCCTGAAAATATTATTCAAGGTCATTACTTAATACGAATTATAGTGGGGTTTCATGTAATTTGCAGTATATACCATGAAATGTGACAGTGATGTAGGCTATAAATATTGGGGTGTTTATGCGGTTAAACACATAAAATTTATGACCAATAAATTTATTTCGGGTCAATCGTGTTAAAGGCGAGAATGCCTTTTGAAACTAATCCTTAATTTATAAAACGTCGTTCGCAGGGTATATTTTTGCCGAGACAATAGTAGTCAAACAGTGTGGGAATATCATGTTATTCTGTTGAATTTCTCAAGGCTTACCTTATCTATATTTACGAGAATATTGTACTACACAACACATTACTAGTAAAAAAAATACCTATAGTGAATCAACCAAAAATACGTTCGCAAATGGTGTTTATAAACAGTTGACGTGTATCGCCATGATACATTCCAATACATTCGGTGATCAATGAAGCACAGAGAAAGGAAATAAATGCGCATCGATTTTTGGTTTACATCACAGTTGTATGCTGGGAATGTGCGCCATTTCAGTTTACCGTGTGAATTTGACTGTGCGGAGGTTTATGATTTACGAGTTCTGTTACGTGTGTTTTATTGTAATTCATTCTGTTTGACGTGTCAAGTCAAATTATTGTGCGAAAAAATGAGTGTTTCTGTGCCATTATGTCCATGCGAAGTGTTAAAATATAATAATTGTGCAGAAATTTCTGTGTTTGTGGAGTTTCGAAAAATTTAATAGACGTTATCGTGTCGTGCTTGAATGGGTAAGTAACGTAATGCAATTTGAGTTTTAGCATGGAAAGTGTATACAATGTAGTGAATTGTAATGTGTATAGTATTGAGTGTGAGTGTGGTATTTGAAGGGCTTACGTACTTTTGCCGCCAGTCATGTAAAATGCAGCAGACCTAACCAAATTAAACTTAACTTCGCGATAGGTGAATCACAGAGGTCGATAAACTGACGCGAGCATACTTATACTTTTTCTTACACACTATCTCGTGTCGGCAAACTCTCCCCCCGTAATCACATCGTGAAGTTAGGTTGAGTTAGGTTAGGTCTTCTGGCATTTAGCGTGGTTAAGGAACCTAAATAACATTTAATTTGGATAGCTTTTGCGTGTTTTACCCCACAATTTACCTCATATTGATAGCTCTCCTCACTATCGCATTTGGTAGTATGTGCTGCAATTGTCATGTTATCCTTAGTAAATTCGTGTTCAGTGTGGTTGAAATAGTGAGTTCTGTACCAAAATAATTCGTCCTCTATGAAAATGATATGATTGTGTTTTGGTTTATATCTGAATTTGTGAGTTTTGTATGAAGTAAAAGAAGTTGAAAAACTGTGATTTAATAAATGTAAGTAAGTATTTGAAAGTAGTGTTACGGATGTATGACGCTAATAATACAGAAAATTCCAACATAGTATCAGAGATCAGTGGTTATTAAGTTTGAAGAAAGAAACAAGATAAATTAAATTACATGTGGCGGAAAATGGAGATGACTTTTTTCTTCAAACATTTGATGGAACAAACTACGATAAATGGAAGTTCAAAATGAAAATAGTTTCGGAACTGAAAAAACTGCTACGATGTCATACTACTTGATGTTAAGCCTCAAGGCATGTCTGAGAAATATTTGTATAAAATGGAAATTAGTGCTAAAAATTACTTAGTTAACAGCATTAACAACCCTCAGCTGGAACTAATAATATCAGAAATAACTGAAAAAAATATTATTAAAAAGTTAGATGAAACATATCTGCCGAAATATAGAGCAAATTAGTTATTGTGCAAAAAAAAAAAAACTTCTAGAGCTCAAAATGAAGAAAACTGATAATCCTGTTTATTTCTTAGATACATTCGAAAAACTATGCAGTCATTTTAAAAATGCAGGCGAAGACGTGAACAAGGAAGAAAAATTAAACTATATGTTACTATATTTGCCAGAAAGTTTCTCACACAATGTAAATATTATTGATGCATTGTCATAAAAGGAAAAGCCAGTTGAATATGCACGGTCAAAATTGTTATTGGAATATAAGAAAAGATAATCAAGTAGCGATGAAAATGATTTACAAACTTTCAATTCACACAGAGCAAGGGATGTAAATATACAAAAAAAAAAAAAAAAAAAAAAAAAAAAAAAAAAAAAAAANATAAAAATTATATGTTCTAGAGTCTAGACGTAACCAACTAGGTCATATTTAAAGAAATTATGCGAATACAAACTTGAGGAAACACAATTATAATGGAAGAGAAAATACGACTTCCAGAGGAAAATACTCGAGAAAAAGAAACAATAGAGTAGCAGAAAATTCAACTGCAGATAAGTCACGTGTTAAGTCATTCAACATAGACGTTAAGACATCAAGAATGGATTCACGCATTGTTAGTAACAAAAATGTGATAACATTCAATAACGATAACTCAGAAATTTATGACACAAGAAATTAATTGATTGCTTTTGCGTCTAAGAAAAAAAATAGTTTGAACTGGCAGGTAAAGTAGGATACATAAATAATGTAAAGGCATACACAAGTGACACTCAGATGTCAAATAAGAAAAAAAAATGGCATAGGATTCTTGGTCATACTAATTTCAATAATCTAAAATAATTTTGTGAAAATCAGGCACTAAATAGTTTACATGCCAAAATTGATAATATTTATATGCAATGCGAAATTTGCGTAACAAATAAAATGTCTAACTTGCCGTTTGAAAATAACAGACATAGGGCAAATTATATATTGGAAATTATACACACATATGTCCATAGTCAAATTAATCCTACTGGATATAAAGGTGAAAGATTTTTCGTAACATTTATTGACGACTATAGTAGAATTGCTATAGCGTATTGTATCAAAAACAAAAAAGAAGTTTTGACTGCTTCGTACACTATAAATATTTAGTATAAAATCAGACTGGCAAAAAGATAAATGAAGTTCGTTGTGATAATGGGAGGGAATATATCAACAAAGATTTTTACAGATTCGTGAAAGAAGAAGGTATATATTTAAAACCAGTCCCGGCATACACTCACGAGTTAAATGTTGTTGCGGATAGATACAACAGAGCTATCATGGATCGCGCCAGATGTTTAATATCTAAAGCAAAGATTAACAAGTGGTACTAAACTAAATGCATATATACTGCTATTTATTTAGGGAACAGATTACTGACAAAAACGAAAGTCAGAAAAACACCAAATGAGATATTTATCAACAAGAAACCAACTGCTTCAAATCTCAGAATATATTGAAGTACCGTTTTTGTGATAATTCCTGAAGGGTGTAGGAAATCCAAGCTACATCCAAAAGATGTTAATGGTATACTCATTGGATACACAGATATGGGTTATAAAATATTGGTAGATAATAATATCATTGTCAGTCGTCATGTGAAATTTGTTGAAAAAACATCAAAATGCATAATGTTCACTAATGATTCAAAGGAGAGTAACAAAACATGAAGTAATGAGACAAAGGAAAAACTGAACGTAGAAAAGGCTGAGGAAGAAAAGAATAATGAGATTAAGGAGGAGGGTAGAATTGATATTCTATCGAGGGAAAGGAGATTGCCAGGGATATTTGATGATCATGTGTGAACTTCTGTGATGTTTCAATACCTATAAGTTACGAAGAAGCTTTAAACAGTCTAAAAAATGGAAAAAAATAAATGAATGAAGCGATTAATAGTTCAATGGAAAAAAAAACCTGGATGATCGTTAATGAACCAACACATAAAAAAATAAATAAAAGTAAAATGGATTTATAAAATCAAGTCGGACGGGAAATTCAAAGCACGAGTTGTGTCAAAGGGATTTCAGCAAAAAATATAATGAAAATGATGAAATATATTCACCAGTTGCCATAATGATAACATCAAAAATCTTTTTATCTATTGCATGTATCAAGAGCTGCCAAATCGAACAGATGGATGTTGAAAACACTTTTTTAAACGGTAATATTAAATCTGAAGTGTACATTTATCCACCTGAAGGTTATGATGTGGAACCGAGTAAGGTTTGTCCACTTCGAAAATCACTATACGGACTAAGAGAGAGAGAGAGAGAGAGAGAGAGTCCACGTAATTGGTATGAATGCTTTCTTGATTTCATGAAAAGTATGAATTTCCAAATATCAACTTATGATTGCTTTTCATATAAAGGATGCATAACTGGTAACAAAATATACATAATCCTGTATGCCGATGACTTATTGATTTGCGGAGATGATATTATGGTCATAAAGGAAATAAAAGAAGTACTAAGCAGACTCTTTCACATGAAATATTTAGGAAAAATGAAACAGTATTTGGGAATATGCATAGAATGTTGCCCGGATGCGAATAAAATGTACGTCAAGAACACATTCCAAGTCTTGTTAAAAAATTTTATGTTAAAGATTCGAAGAAAATTGTCACAACCGTGTAATCCATTTTAAAACGGGAACCAGCTGATAAAGGAAATTATAATTTGATCTACAGAAATTTGATCGGAGCTTTATTATACACTAGCGAACCGGCCCGGCTTCGCCCGGGTACAATTGAGTTTTACAGTGATACACTAATAAATAAATTGGGAAAAGACAAATCATTTATGTGAAAAAAGAATTGGCAACCCAAAAGGAAGGAAATATTTTTTACCCGATATCCAAGAAGTAGGGTATTGTTTTTGGAGTGTATCTGTGGAACTATCGCGTAGTTGCCACATTTCCGCTTTCCAGCGTCGATGTATGAAATCAAAACGTTGTAGCTTTAGGAATAAGTGTACTTAGGTACTACTTTTTGCGCTTGGCTGAAGGATCTTATTCGATCACCAAAGTTAAGCAACATTCCCAGCGGCACACATTTGGATGGGTGACCTTTTGGTGACATAACATCTGAGTGCTTCCGGGCTTCGGAGGGCACGTTAAATATTCGGTCCCGGTTATTATCGATTGATAGCAGTCGTTAAGCCATTTCAGAGGTTCTTGGGTGGCCTGATAAACTCTGACACCAGAGGAAAAACATATTTCGGCCACGTTCTCAGCCGTTGCAGAATTACGTTTTGTTGTTATTCCACAGGAACCGTAAAATTTTCCAGGATAAAAAGTATTATATGTCCTATTCCAGGACCTAAAGTACCTACATACCAAATTTAATCAAAATCCGTTCAGCCGTTATAGAGCTGAGTGGTAACAAACATACACACACAGAGAGAGAGAGAGAGAGAGAGAGAGAGAGAGAGAGAGAGAGAGAGAGACTTTAGCATTTATAATATTAGTAGGATTGCAAATGGTACTCGACAAGATATGTCTTTTCCTGTAAATTATGTAAGTAGCTTTCAAAGTAGTTATAGCGATAGACATTATAAGTATGCACTACGTGTACTTAAATATATTATCATTCTCGCTCCTTTAAGTTAAGTTATAATGCAAGCTTCGATAACATTGTGGATGCTTTTGTGGATGCTGATTCGGCGGCAGATAATATTGATAGAAAGTTGACCACAGGGATTTTGATTCGTGTTTTAGGAAACGCTGTAATGTGAAAGTCACTGAATAAAATCAAATTTTACAAGTTCTGTTGTGGATATATTAATGATGTGACAAAGGTACAAAATCAAGGAGGTGTGTTGAAAAAGTGATTTCTGCACCAAGAGAATTCCTTCTCTGTAAAAACGTTATTATTGTGTTTTGTTTTATATCTGGATATTTGAGTACTGTATGTATCAGGTGTACAACTTTGCTTCCGCCGTTTTCGATCGATGGCTGCAGCGGTAAGTGCTGGTAAAATATGTAGATAAAAAATGTCACACAGTAAGCTTGGACATCTTTCAACATAACGACATCACCACATTAGTGAATTTGTATTTGCATCATAAATTTATTCTCGAGCGAAGATGTCAGTTTTCGAGCCAAATGCTCGGCATTTCCGGGAATTGTTGATTTTCTGCTTGCATTTAAAGAAAACGTACGGTGAGGCTGCTCTTAGTGAATTTACGTTTCGTGAGTAGTTTCAACGCTTTAAGAGTGGTGATTTTGACGTCTAGGACCGGCATGGCGGTGGAAGAGAGAAATGTTTCGAAGATTCCGAAATGGAGGCATTACTTGATGAAGACTCGTGCCAAACGCAAGAAGAATTGGCAAAATCATTGGGAGTGACGCAACAAGCCATTTCAAAAGTCTCAAAGTTACGGGAATGATTCAGACGCAAGGAAATTGGGTTCCGTACGAGTTGAAACCGAGATATGTTGAACGGCGTTTCTTTGCTTGTGAACAGCTGCTTAAAAGACAGAATCGGAAGGGGTTTCAACATCGCATTGTGACTGGCGACGAACAATGGGTCCACTACGATAATCCCAAGTGCAGAAAACCACGGGGAATGCCCGGACATGCCTCCACGTCGAC
Source organism: Clitarchus hookeri (assembly GCA_002778355.1). NCBI lineage: Eukaryota > Metazoa > Arthropoda > Insecta > Phasmatodea > Phasmatidae > Clitarchus > Clitarchus hookeri. Next base: position 258,695 of record NQII01001887.1, on the reverse strand, counting down.
GGCCAGACCGAATATGCACGGCGCCAAGGTCACCTCGGTGTGGTATCTTATGAGCTGTTGAAACCGAGTGAAACTATCACAGGGGATCGGTATCGAACGCAATTGATGCGTTTGAGCTGAGATTTGAAGGATAAACGGCCACAGTACAAAGAGACCGGTCAAGACATACGTGGCAACGCTGAAATGGAAGGTCTTACCCCACCCGCCGTACTCTCCAGACGTTGCTCCTCCTGACTACCGTTTGTTTCAATCGATTGCACACGGTCTGGCCGATCAGCATTTACGCTCGTATGAAGAAGTCAAAAAATGGATCGATTAGTGGGTCGCCTCAAAAGACGCATCAATTTGATGGTATCCGAATATTGCCAGAAAGATGGGACAAAGTAGTGGCTAGCGACAGACAGTACTTTTAATCATAAATATGTAACCACGTTTTAACAATAAAGCCTTAAATGTTGGGAAAAAACGGCGGAAGCAGGTTGTACACCTGATAGTAAAATAAGTTGAAAAACAGTGAATTAATAAATATAAGTAAGTATTTGAAAGCAGTGTTCACTAATGTATGACTTTAATCAATAGAAGATTCCAACAAGTGTGATAAGTAATTTTTTATTTTAAGTTGTTAAGGAACCAAAATTACATCTGATTTTACTATATTTTACGTATTTTACCAGACAGTTTCCCTGAGCTTCATAGCCATCCCCGCACTATCGTATCTGAGGTTTGTATTGAAAATATGTATATGCCGCTAGTTAAATTCGTGTTCTGTGTAACTTATACATTTTTCCGTAAATTTTTCCTTTTTTTTTTTTTTTTTTTTTTTTTCGAAAAACTCACTGTTGTTTATAATTACCTTCGAAACGCATCAAGGTCACTTCCAACCGTAAGTAAGCACTGCGATAGTGGTGGAAAAATAGCACAAAAAAGCTCTGCATGTGTTTTGTTTCCTTACAAATTTTAGCGGTTACTATAGAGTTTTAATATAGACATCTGGTAAGAAAATATACATCTTTGTCGCTATAGTTTAAAACACTGTTTTACAGACGGACAAACATAATAAACAAAGGGTTACTTGCAGCGATATTTGCCGACTTCGACACTTTTAAACGGCAACATTATTTTGCAATAACCAAATTTATAAATTTGTAACAAAATATCGACTTTCATGTATGTCCTAAAAAAGGATTTGCATTGAAGTATTCCATAGTTATTAAAAAAATTAGAATAGATAAAACTGCTTACAATGATATCAACTATAGGCTCCTTACGCACCCGTCCACTATTCAGATATGATAATTTATGGCTTAGAATTCACGGTAAACTTGTGAGTATTTATTATAATTTGCTGATAGAAGGATTCGCGATTTTCCACTTAATAATACGTAGCTTACCTACAACACGTTTTCGTGTTTCTTCTTCCGATTACTCTAACAGGAAGTGAAGTTTTTATATGTTACATACTCGTTGATAATAGTCAACACTGGTCCGGTTTCATTTTTATTTTATTAATTTAACGTACAAGTTTTAATTTGAATTCGTCCTTAAATTCCGACCGACGTATTGGTTACCAGGACGGAAACTGCGATGCGACGTTTGCAGGGCGGTCCATTCCGTCGCTATAACTTCGTGGCTAATAACACAGTTGACTCGGGTATTTAACTACAACGCCAACATGACCTCGAGTTGGCGCCGCGCATGCTCGAGGCTCGGGTGGGGGCCCGCGGCGACCCGGTAGGAGATGTGGGACGTGGGCGGCAAACTCCCGGGCAGCATATCTCGCGACAACGATGTGCTGCCGCGCTGATCTCGATGCCAAACAAAATATCTCGTCTGTAGCTGTCGATTTGGACGACGAAAGCCAAGTAATCATTTCGTTTCTTTCATTCAATACCCATATCACAAATACAAAAATTACTCGCTAACGCATTCGTATTCACGTAAACCCTACGGCCGTGTCCCCGACGTATGTACACCCCGGTTTTTGTCACTTTTTTTGTGTGTTATAGTATCTCATTACTTATAATAAGGCAATTGAAGCAATTCTTCATTTGTAAGACACGTTGCCGTTGACTGTGGTCACCATGGCGTAATGTTAACTGTGGTCACCATGGCGTAATATTAACTGTGGTCACCATGGCGTAATGTTAACTGTAGTCACCATGGCGTGATGTTAACTGTGGTCACCATGGTGTAATGTTAACTGTGGTCACCATGGCGTAATGTTAACTAACCAGGAGAAGAAGAGCTTGGCCTTTACGCCAATAGACACTTTAAAATTAAAACCTAGTTCATTTAATTGTACCTCAGACCCAGTAAAATTTACTGCCTGCTGGCTTATTACACTTCTAGGTGATTTACCGCTTTCAGACAGGCAATCCTACTGCAATACTTATATAAAATTACATTTTTTTTAAAGTTACAATTACTACTCGAGTGTATTTTTAAAATTCTTTACTTGTGCTTTTTGTAACGAATATTTACGCAAAAATGAGTGTGAAACTGCTCTTACACTTTCTTGAATTGACACCGATGTAGTTACTCGTTAAGATAACTGGAAACTCAATACACAAATGTAGTGCATTGTACATTCAGCCCAGTTTTCCTGATGAGTGAAATTATATGACGTATGATAACGAAAATTCGATTGCTTTTCAAAGAAGCCGTCGCATTGAAGTTTGGTAGTGTATGCTGAGGAGATGTGACCGTCCACGATTTGTGACCTCTGCGACTTACTACTGTACAGTTTTCATTGTACTGCCATTAATTTATTTGTGAAGACTCTCGAGTCTGATAAAATCAGGCGTTTTCTGTTGACTTAGAATGTTGCATTTGGTTTCTCGAATATTTATTACCTACGGTTTTACCTAAAGGACTTGAGTAGCCTATATACAAGGATAGCAAATCTAACAAATTATCCAAAGAAAGATGCAAACTGACATATTTTGTCCCATTTACAGTTTGAAAACGGCAAGTACATCGGTGCGGAATTTGAAATTCTAGCCGAGGCTTCATCTTTGATGTTGTGATATTCACTTCTATACATTGACGACTAAAAAAATATATTATTTGATTTATAAACCAAAACCGAATTTTGTAAAGTCACTATTATTATTTAAATGGATTGAAATACTTTTCCCGTAAGTATATTTTGTGACAGATCTCTCTCTAGCCAAGTGTGTATAATTTGTTTCTTGATGATGGACTTTCCCATGAAGATAAAGTGAAACGCCCTGGTTATAAACACGAAAGAAATAGGATCGCTTTCATCATACGTGGAGCGCGTAACAAATAGACGTAATTACGGGGTAGTTGCAACAAGCAATTAGTTGCAGCAGTTGAACGCAGTAATGATATTCATCGTCTCTCGTCCTTTTTTTTTCCCTCTGTAAGTGGTTCGTAATTTGTTGCGCGGTGAAAGGACGTCACACGAGAGACAACTTCATTACGTTCGGAACCATTTATGATAAGTACACTGTAAAAAAATGACGGGAATTCGGCTCAAACACAAGGAAGCATTCATGAACGTAAAACAGGAAATTTTCTTCTCACGTGCCGTGCTTAAAATGTAAATGCGTTTTGTAAAAAAAATTTAGTGGCACGTGAACATAAATAAACTGAAATTAAAATAGTTTTTAAGGAATGGAATAAAGCATGTGCGCCTGTATATTTTTCAAAATTCAGTTAATTTGTACCAAATTATGGTAATTGTAAAATTTCATATAACTTACTCTTTTAAAAAAAAGGTTTTTACATGATATCATTTAAATATGCACTTATGTATTAACATAATGGACGCCATCTTCTATTGTACGCTTGGGACCACAATAGTTTTGCAGTATCGGCCAAAATTGTAATTTTTAATCATGCATGAATGTGATTTATTGTTATGCACTTGTGTGGAAAAATCATGTTAACTGCTCGTATCTCCGTCAAGCAGTTACTTTCCTCACCTAGTTACTAAATATCCAGTTCAGAAATAATTTACGCAGCCAGAACCGTATTAGGAAGACGGCTGGTTCAAATTCGATGGTGTTCCTTTGTTGATGGATTTCTTGTACAGTATATTTCTCTTTTGTGTTGAGCACATTTGAAGCTAATCTTGAAATCCGTACCCATACTTTATTTGTTTTGAATTAACCTAGCACACATTAAGAAATATTGATAAGGAATCATATAAACGTAATAATATGCCGTAATTTGTTATTAAATGCGTAATATTGCGATTGGTAGGTAAAGTGAACTTGACTTATTTTTATGTATAAAAATTAGAGCTAGTAAATATTGTCTAGCACAATTTCATGGCTTCCCGCGTCTGATCGGCGTGTTAAGTACAAAGCATTTGATCTGGAGCTGTATTGTTTGTGCATTTAAATTAAGCATAGAAAGTGTTATGGGCTTTAAAAATTACTCAATGGTAAACATGCTACACTGAAGAGCCAAAAAAACTGTAATAGGCGTGCGTATGCAAATAACAGAGGTATGGAACCAATCAGAGTAACGCGATGCGGTCGGCAGCTAGATCGGTTACTGCTGATACAATGGCAGGTTATCAAGATTTAAGTGAGTTTTAACGTCGTTTTATAGTCGGCGAACGAGAGATGAGACATAGCATCTCCGAGGTAACGACAACATTTGGGTGTTCGCGTACGACCATTTCACGAGTGTACCGTGAATATCGGGAATCCGGTAGACCATCAAATCTTCGACATCGCTGCGGCCGGAAAAAGACCGTGAAATAACGGGACAAACGACGACTGACGAGAATCATTAAACGTGACAGACGTGCAACCCTTTCTCAAATTGGCGCAGATTGGATTTGTGGACTGCCCTGCAGGATTCATGTTGTCAATTGCCTCCTGCATACCTTAAGATGTCGGTCGAGTCCATGCCACGTCGTATTGTGGCACTTCTCTGCGTACTGCC
>NQII01001887.1:242841-253754 GCA_002778355.1 Clitarchus hookeri | reverse complement strand
GGGGGGGGGGGGGTTGGCTACACGATATTAGGCAGGTGCACCAGTTTTTTTCGCTCTTCAGTGTACAAGTTACTGTAAACGTTCCCGCCTTGGTTTAATTATGTAGTTATAACATGTACTCAGGTATGGAATTTTGCATATCGTCCAATCTAAAGTCAACTAGCTTTTTTTTTTTTTTTTTTTTTAAGAGGTTTTTAGCAAATTAATGAGAAATTAAAATGAGACCGAGTTCTTGCTAACTAACAGCACCATCAGAAAATTGTTCCCCCTCATCATGTATCTGATAGTAATGACAGGTTTCACGAACACGTCCTAAGCAAGCCTTCATATAGGGGACGGTGAGTTTTAAGTGGCCGTTTAAACAGTCGCACATTAAGTATGCGTTTTACCATTACCATTCTCATTTCTGTATGGGGCCACTTAACTAGGAGCGTTTTAGAGAAACCGATATGGTTAACCATCGAGTCTGTAAAATGTGAAGAAGCCATGCGAATGTGTTAACCACTAAAATTCCGGTAACAAAAATGTCAAAGGAATAAGTTTTTAAATACACGCGATATTTTTACTTGTCTTACAAATCGTGTTCAGTCCTATCTCAAATGTTAATCACGAATTTTGCTTCTTTTCCTTTGAGTTCTTAAATATTTCCACTATGCTAACATTTTTCTTATTGGAAGGAAAATTTTGGGTTCGATACAACTTTCATCTGGTTGGTAATAAAATGGATTACAGTGTAAATTTGATGTACTAAGTTTGCCGTTTCTACAAAAGTATATTACTAGAACAGCGAAATTATATACGCAACATTTTATGTCTGCAGTGAAACCTTATGTTTTATGTATACTCCGCTTCATCAATAATGTGTTTGGACGATAATATATATTGGCAGTACGAATTTGTCATCTATGATGCTGTTATACCCTCAAAGTTGAGTTTTTTTTTTCGATTTATTTTAGTGAAATTATGTTTATGTAAGTCAGTTGATAATTCATCAGTAGTCAACGATTCCCCGGAGTAAAAATGAAAGTGTGGTGTGTAGTTATGACGCATTTAAAGAACAAACCCAATAAAGTATGGAAATAATTAGTTATAATTTTGCAATCAGTAATCTGAGCTTAATGAAAATTGTCATTAAATTTCTATAACCATGTTAATTAAATGGAAATATTATCAAGGAATTTTCTGAAATTAACCTGAGAAAAAATGTTTCGAAAATTGTAAATATTTTAAGTAACATTTGCGAAAAACACAAAAAAAAACTCGTTGTAGCCTAGACGTTTTAACCTGTCGCGTTTATAACAGCTGATAATGGTCCCTAAGAAGAACATTTCAGACACATCAGTAGTGTATAAACATGAATAATACGAAGAACAATACATAATTTGCCTTAGATGCGAACGATACGCGTGCCTGTTTTATGCACATTTACAAGTGTTATATGTTTGAAAACGTTTACTTCTTAAAAAATTTCTCGGCCATTGATGTTAGAAATAAAATAAAATGTTTTGCTTCAAAAGTTAAAATGTGAGCCGTCTTTGTTAGGCACCGTAACTTTACAACTTTTCTCCTGGATTCACTGCTGTTGTAAGTAAATTAGAGTAAGTACTTAGAGGCGTACTTATCTTTCTGTGTCTTGTCAAGTATTGCAGTGCTACAACGATGCCACGAAAACTCCGCAAAAACTAAAACAAAAACAAGTAGCCACTTAAGGAGTGATACCGCTTCTGATGTATATCAGCCAGTTAACACTTGCCCGATTTACACATACAATATGATTCTAAAAAATAGGGACAAACTTCGGCAGTGCATTTCTGACGAAAACATAAGACTAAAAAGTAATACAACTTTTCTCGTCAAGTGATTACTAAGGGAGCTGTGTGCCACTGAAAAATTATCATTTAAATTGCCTTATTCAGTAGTGTGGTTTACTTAACTGGTATGCAACACACGTTCTGTTCTGAATTTTCAGCTTGAATTATATAACAGACGGTTCACCTGAGAGTGTTCCGACAAGACATTCTGTTTTGTTAATTTACACGTTCTGATTCACAGGTTGGCTATACAAATTGCTGACAACGTAGTGTTACAAAGTTTGATGCAAACATTGGGTGCCAGTAGCCATTGCTAAAACGAAGGGGAGGGGGGTGATGTTACTGACCGCCGTTCTAGAGGTGTAAGATCTCCTTAATACCAAATACCATTCACAGATTTTTTGCTTAGTTCCAAGTGGTTTCTGATATTTTCAACTGGACGCATTTTATAACTCACATTTTGAGGGTGCATACATAGCTCCCTTAACAATAACTTCAGGGGATAAGTTGCACTGATTTTCGTCTTATATTTTCGCAAGGAATTCCCTGCCAACATTTATAAATCTGAAGTGTTACAGGCGAGCTCTGATAACTTTGCTGTTGTTACTTTACATACACCGCAAAATAAGTATCCATGTTTTCTTCCCATGTGCCTTCTGCTCAGCCGTTCTTTTAGCGTTTGAAACATCTTACCACGAAAATGATAACTGGCATATATTTACTGCAGTATTTTGAATACTTCTTGAAATAACTTTTTGGCATATAGCAACGAAGTTATCATCTCTCTAATCCCCCTGGCTATATAAATATATATTTATGTATATATACAAAGATAGCCAGGCGTAGTAAGATGTTATATATATCAACCTGTTTATATGTCTAGCTGTATATCCTTCTATAATCCTATGTGTTGGATTATCTCTCCATTTTTCTATATTTTGAGCCATCTGTTTACGTTGATATTTGCTTTTCTATTTGTTTATCTAACTCTCTATCTGTCCTTTTTTCCATCATTCTATGTCTGCCTATCCATCTCTACCAATCTCTCTATCTGTCTATCCATCTCTCTACATTATATTAATCTCTCTCTCTGTATCCATTTCTCTGCCATTGTATATATATATGTGTGTGTGTGTATATATATATATTCGTTGATAATCTGTCTATATATATATAGAGAGAGAGAGAGAAAGAGAGGGAGAGAGAGAGAAAGAGAGGGAGAGGGAGAGAGAGAGAGTTAGATACGAAGATGGAGAGATGGATATATGTCCACCTTCGTATCTAACTTTCTCCGGCTGTCGGTCTGCGTGTATCTGCAATATCTGCCGTGCATTGACACAGACCGCGTGTTTCGTTGCAGGCTGAGGCACGACAAGAACGGCGGTGCGTGGTGTCCGAAGCACATGGTGACCCGCGAGGCGCAGGAGTACCTGGAGGTGGACCTGCGCGGGCTGCACGTCGTCACGGCGACGCAGACCCAGGGTCGCTTCGGCAACGGCCTGGGCCAGGAGTACGCCGAGTTGTACGTGCTCGACTACTGGCGGCCCGGCTTCGCCAAGTGGGCCCGCTGGAAGGACCGCGGCGGCAAGGAGGTCAGTCTGGCATAACATAACTCATTTCCCACTCTGCACAGCAGCTTGCTTGCTGTTCAAGGGGTGGCTCGTCCCATCGACATCCTCACTCTTTCAAACTGTTGTTGTTCCGCTGATATAAACGATGTCCCCCTCACCACTCCGCAGGCCTGCGTACAAACTGGATGACTTCCAGGACGCTTTCAGTTGTTAGAGAGCACTGTAACGGGGAGGGAGTGACAGTCTGCTCCGTAACGGGACCTCTACACTCGCGCCTGGTCACATTACTTATACGTCGTTCAAGTAAAACTGTACAATTATTAGAAACATTTTTTTTTTTTCAATTTTGCTAGTTTTTACATTAAAATGCATCGAAAAACACAGAAAGTGAAACAATTAATTTCAGTATTCTCAACTGTTTTTTTAACATTTTTAATTCGACGTTTAGACATGGAACTACTTTCCCTCCGTCGTTACCAACTTTACAGGCCGCATGTCAGTCAGAGCACCCGTTAAAATATATGCGAACAGGGGCAGTGACGTCTTTCGAAAGTTGATTTTTTTAAAGTGCTCACTTTACTGTGAACAATCTTTAGCTGAGCACTTTCAAGAAACTTCCCTGCCATGGATTGTGTGTATTTTAAAAGGCACACTGACTTGTTCGCTTCCAGTAAGTTGGCAGCGATGTACTAAACATAGTGCCATGTAAGTTAAATTTTAAGAGTTTTAGACACAATATTTATTTCATTTTTTTTATGCACACAAGAGTAGCAATTGTCATTTTAATACCATATTTGCGTTCATAAAAATTGTAGTTTCTTTTAATACAAACGTAAATAAAGTCACAGGTACCGTAGTATTGTAAGATTTATTATGGCGGATGGATACTAAATTTGGAGAAAAGTATATCATAAGCAGGGCTTTTAAAATTGATCCGTTGACACCGAACGGGCTATACCTTCTCTTGTATCGCATAACGGATACTAATGTATGTAGTAAAAGATAGGAAAGAGCATATTATTTTGTATTCTCACGTCACATACAGTGTTAACGGAAAATAAACATTTAAAAAGCGGTCGGAACAACTCACCTGGCATGCAGTTCGCAGTTGACAGAGGTGGAGTGTTAGCGAAATCTTATGTTTTTCGTGAACAGAAAATATTCTGAGAGTTATGCTATTTTCTTTCCGTTGCGGTGGATGAGGTTAGTTCAGTTTGTCAGTGTTGGTTGTACACGTAACAAATTGTGAGTACTGCTTACGTACTTGCTGCAAATGATACTTCGTCCATATCTCCGCTTATTCATTACGATGGTGGTTGATACTATCCATTTACACGTAATAAGAACATTAATTTTAATCTAGTAATTGTCACTCGTTTGGTTGTGTAAGTGCTTTTAAGTTGGAAAGTCAAAAGGAAAAGATGAAATTCACTCAGTACTGAAAATTACACTTTTTTTTTTGTTAGAATTTATAGGTCTTAATGTGTTCAAGATGGAAACTAATTACTTACACATACCCGACAAATATTTCGCTACCCAGTGATTTTAGATCGCGCTTGCTTACCGAACTAAACGACTCCACAGAAAGTCATGTGATTCATAAATACGGACTGCACCACACGAATATTTGATCGAAACTAAGTAGAAAATACTCTTCGGTAAAAATGGATGAGACTAGTTGTTAACGAGAAAAGCGACATGAAATGTCTATAAACCGCTGTAGAATACACGTGATATTCCAGTTAGATAAATGTGAGGTGATGTGGCAATGCTGCAACTAAGTTGTCGGTCGTAAGGCACACGGCAAGGGAACGAGCCGAGCACAGTATTGCCAAGGAGGCCGTGGAGTTCACATGCAGGGAGTACTGGGGCTTGACAATGACCACGGATGCATCCGGCGGCCGAGCTCCGTGCATGCTGCATGCATCCAAACTTATGAAAAGTGCATTTGCTATGGGCAGAGCAAACTTCGAACATCTGTTATGACATTTTGACGTCTTGTATGCTGATGCTGTATGCTGTGCTTAACGTAAAATAAAGTAATTTTATCAACTTTAATGTCTTATTTCTCGTTAACTTAAGATTTTCTACCAAAGAATATTTCCAATTAGTTTTGATCACATATTCGCGAGGAGCAGTCTCCGTATCCGCGAATTACCTGACATTCTGTATAACAGCGTGTTACATGCAGTATGCGTGTATACGCTGCTATAGTTTCACGTAATTTTAAAATTGTCTTGTTTTATTATGAATGTTTTGATTATTTTAAGTCTTTGAGGTTATTTGTACTTGAATTGTTATTCATTTTTCACACAAATGCATTTTATAGAACTTATAACTTTTGCACGAACAAGAATATAGGCCTTGATTGTCCGCCATATTCACTCCAAGATCTCGTGGATATAGCAGAAAATTAGGCAGGGGACGAAAACGTTTATGCCCAAAGCCATACCGCTCTGTAGAGTACGGAAAGGCTAGCAGAAAATGGACATGAAAACTGTCAAGGGATTGGAAATCGTGTAGGGCTGGTATAATCCCCACCACACTTTACTCAATGAATGTCTGTGTGTTGAACGAGGGAAAAGGAAGTGTCCACACCATAAAAAATGTCCCTGCGGGGCAATTCTACATTACACCGCGGGTATCTAACGTTTGGCTGCCCTGCTCATTGTTGATGCAGGCTTCACAAAGAGGTGTCGGTCTTGCGAGGGGCCAGTCTTGGGTGGAGTCAGTCTTGCGAGGGGCCAGTCTTGTTTTGGCAGTGATAAAATGTAACTACTTCACACTTTGAAACAATAACTTCTTTATTATCCATCATTTCGATATAAATTCCCAGTTTCATGTAAATAAGTGTAAAACAACTAACTAACAAGACATTATTTAAAAAAAATCTTTCATGTGAAGTTAATTCCATGTTTTTTTACATAATGTGTATACATTTTTGCACTCAACCACATCTTGCATTTATTTTAATATTTATGTATTACTTCTTAGTTTCTTATGTATTTGAGTATGTAGGTATTTTGTGGTCATTATAACTACATGTTCTAAGAAACCTTTTATTTTAATGTAATTTATTTCTCCGATATTTTTTTATTTGAATCACCAATTATATTTAATGCTAATTATCAGTTTTGTCTTAATACTTATGCATTTTTTCATGTAAACTTAAATCAGCACACTGTTACTTGTGACACAGATACCAATATAAATAAAATATTTTATTAAGTTTTATACATGCAATTTTTTTACGTGAACCAGAAATTTATATACAAACACACACTACCAACACATAATATTTTCAATTTGTAGTTATTTCATATTCATTGTTCAATGCATAGATTAACAAGAAATAATGACATGTAAACAGAAATTAGTTTGGCGTTTAGAACAATGGTACCTTATATTGCTCACAGAGCATCGATTAACTTATCGAGGACGGATTTAAAATAGACGTAAGTTCGGCTTTAGATATTGAATCACTCACATACGTAAGCGCGCTGGTTGCCTCCAGAAACAGCAAATTCACCGTGTCATCGATGCAGATGTCAGGTTCAGATGTTCGTCGATGTTTACCAATGTGGGAGGAGCTGGGCTCGGGTAAAGTGTTGCGTTTGGAGCGGGGTCTCTGAGAGGCTGCTCGTTGATTCGAGGTGACAGGTTTCTGTATTGCGATGGCTGAGTCTACCAACTCAGACGTAGATGGATCTGCGATGGCGGCCTTCGAGGTATGAAGATCCGATGTTGATGACGCACAATTAGGCGCATGCAGGTTTGAATGGTCTCGACATATTGCAGCAGCTACCACGTCGTCAGGCGAGCACGGAAGTTTGCCGTCTTCGCGCATGTAAAAAACACAACACTTGCAGTAGCACGGGGTACAGTCGATCACCTTGTGGCAAGACTCGAACGAGTTGGGATTCCCAGCACCGATCCAGTGCAAATTACTGTCGCAAAGCTCTTCGCAGTCCTTGAGTTTGCTACTGAACCAGTAGCTATAGGCAACGCGATTTAGCTCAGGTTTTTACGTAATGATACGTTCTTGCCTGATGGAAGCCAGCCATGTTGTCTGTCCGCCACGAACTAGATGCTCGTCGACATAGCAGGGTCTGATTTACATATGGCTGATTACAAAATGGCGACACTGCCTCCATCTTGAAATCAGTTATGACGTCGTTTCACGATCTCGGCAAGCAGTAAGAGGAATCTTAAGACGGTCTCGTTAAAAGTAACGAAATATTCTTATTTGCTGCTGGTAACTTCGCCTTCCACGTCCACAGTGTCTATGTCATCGTCGTTGGACGACGCATAAGCGTACTCTGAATCCAAGCCAGTGCTCTGTCAATTACATACATTTTACAGAACATGTACCAGTTTAATTTATGTACCGCACTGGCGAGAAACGATATTTCAAGGCTTGAATTTAACACTGCGTTACAATTCGTCTCTGCACACAGAACACAAATGTGATGCACAAGGTGTGTCTCATGTCCGCATCCACCCGTCCCTGTCTTTGCTACCACGCCTTTCGTGCCACATACCGTTACATCTTTCGGTAATTTCGCCCGGACAGGGCGAACTGCAAAGGTGAACATAGCACTCATCTTCGCGTAGGAAGCTTGCTAAAAGATGGGAGGTGTCTTGCGGTGTAAATATATCCCACCTGAGCCAAAAACGAATATTCCCATTGCACACTTCAAAGTTAATCAATCTGCGACTCTCACTACACTCGTCTTTAAAACAGATGCCATATTCTACACAGTGTTCGCTTGTATACAAGTAATCATACCGCGAATTAGGATCGAAAATGCTGCCGTCGACATCTTCCACTGGGTCAATTTCCTCTCCTTCAGATCTGCTGTAGCCACGAGACTGTTAAACTTCTTGCAACCATCGCATGTGCAGACTGGAAAACATGCTTGCTGACGAGGCTGAGAACTGGCGATCGGGTCGGCTGCTGCTGTTTATATGGCAATTTTTTCTCAATCTTTCGAGTTCAAGATCATTGGGATCATGGTCAAGTTCGCCAACATCTAACACTGGAACGGAGTCAGTAACATATTATGTTCGTCGATTTTTATTAATTCTGTTTAATTTGTTCTAAATTATTCGTTTTCAAGGTCATTATGGTCAAGGCCACTGTCATCGAACATGGGTTTGAGAGTAAGTGATGTAACATTCTCCTAAACCTTTATTAGTTTCTTTCAATTTTTTACAATATTTTCTCGGTTTTTCGAGTTTAATGTTATTGAGCTCATTGTCAATGCCACCAGTAACCAGCATGGGTGTCTGAGTTAGTGATGTAATATGTCCCTACACATTTATTAGAGTCTTTCGAATTTTACAATTGTTTTCTCAATTTTTATGACTGGTGAGTGTGTGGTGGTGGCGTGTGAGGGAGAGGTTAACGTTATATTTTCCTCGATTTTAAAATAAATTTTTAGATTTTTTGCGATTGGGTGGTGTGATGATTGTAAGGTTAACGTTACAAGTACTTCAATTATTTAGACATTATTTTCGATTTTTTCAATTTTTCTTGCTTTTTTTATGATTGGGCGGGGAGGGGTTAAGGTTATGTTTGGTGCGTGGGCGAGAGGTAGGGTAGGGAAATATTATGTCTTTCTAGATTTTTAGATGTATTTTGAAAAAAAATTTTTTTTGGGTTTAAGGTGAAGGTCACCAATATTTAATATGGCGGTCGGGTACCATTACAACATGGCCGCTCCAGGCCGCCTCGACAACCGAGGTGGCTAGCGGCTCCTGGCTCCTGAAAAATGAATCCTGCGCCAGACTTCCCGAAACTTTCTACTAGTATTATATTAAATGCATATGTAGCTAAACAAAATTTAAGGCCAAAATTAATACATAGATTCCTAAAATATGTTATTTTAATGTATATCGCTGCCGATTGTTCCAAATCTTCACACTATTTGAACCAAACCATTAAAAAATAATGCCATGTGAGACATTTTTTTTGTTGATTTCTAAATATGTCATTTATTAGAAGCATTTCATATCTGTATAAGCCTAAAAGTGTCTTACGTTTGGTTAAACTTATTTTTAATTTATTTTAAAATTGTATTATAATTTTTAATTTATATGAATAAAACAAGAGGAAAATTAATGTATTGGCAACGCATATTAAGAAATAGTCCTCATGCAAAATATTAAACTGAGTGCGCACAAATGCGGTGTGTTGTCCGTTTGGTCTAATTTTCTAGACCTAGTTAAGCTTTTTTTTTTACGTAAGGCAGAGGAATAGCCTGAAAAGAAAACTTTAGTAGGCCTTCAGAAAAGTTGGCAGTATACACGAATAGACTATAGCTTATCTACATATCGTAGTGGACATGGGGACTACACATTCTCTTGTCTCTAAAAAGTTTTTTTTCTTTTCTTCCATAACCGTTGCCAAAATTGCAGCGACAAAAGCAAAATTACTGCAAGTCTAAGATATTCATAACATGTATCAGCCGAACATTAAATATTATTACCAAAATTGTATAATTTTACCACAAATTAACCCTAGGTAAATTTTTTTTCCATTCCCGTGTACATTGTTTTGGTATTGATCTATCATACAATGATATATATTTTCTTCGTTATCAGCGTCCATGGCAGTATCTCCTGCAAGTTCGCTACAGAAGCAGACCATCGTTTACGTCAATAAAAAAAAATTCAAGGTGAAAAAAAAAACAAAGTCGAGGCTCTACTTTCTTTAATACACAAAACAGTTATTACGTAACAAAACAAAATATCAACAACTTGTAGCTTCTGAACGAACGCAACTGATCGTTCGTAATATTTGCTCTTTAAATCGCGTGTATATACGTTTTCCTTTCATGGGATATTTTTTCCCGAGTTTTGTTATATTTAATCGGTTGTTTTCGTTTATAAGCAGTATTTTAGCATATATGATTAAGTTTTACAATACACAGAACTAAATTTGAAATAGCAATATACTGCATATACTTATTTGCCCTCGAAAAATTAGACCGACACTAAAATTAATGTTTTATAAGCGCTTCTAGCAGTATCGTGTTCGTAGTTCACGAACATGAAAAAATTAACAATTTAGTATAATGAACGTACCTTAACAAAAATTTTCCGCCACGTGCAATTAGTTGTCAATGAAAGATGTTCGTTAGGACAGTCAACACATTTCAAATAGACATTCGCCAAGTCTAGTATGAACTTCATACTATTCTATTTCGTGGACCGTGAGCAAACGTGTAACTCAGAAATCCCGATAGTGAATATTTTTTTGAGGTGTGCATTGTCGTTAATTACGTAGCATTAACTACTATTAAAAACATTTCCTGTCTTTTTATGGTTGCTTTGCAACTCTGTTCTCAGAGTGCGCCTCTCTGCGAGAGCTCTACAGAGTTACGGGCTCGATCGAGGCTCTGTCGGTCGACCTCAGTCAGCTAGCCCCGCGTGATCGAGTAACACAAATATTGGAAAGGTAACCAATTAATCGAGGTAATTGACTACAGCTCCGGACGCCTCCTGCCGCCGCTCCGATTAATTCAGA
>NQII01001887.1:229036-242825 GCA_002778355.1 Clitarchus hookeri | reverse complement strand
CATTCCCCGGCTCAAAGCTTTGCGAAGCGTTTTCTCCTCCCCTAGCATTATTCGTCCCCCCCCCCTCTTGCCCCCACCTTCAGCCCCTGCCGGTCCTTCATCCACCACTGTACGAAGAGGACTTAAAAAAATAACTCTGGATACCCTTGGGTACGTCAAGCCACCGGTTGAAGAATAACCTCCGCATAGAGAGAGATGCGTTTTCTAGTATCCGCGTACCACCAGAAAACCGTGTCTTTACAAGTGCAAACGTACTGTTTGTATTTCATTGGCTTGCTCGGTGGGTGGTTAGTGGGAACAGGAAGAATTAATTGAATATTTTAAAAGCGAGTTTTAAACTGGAGAATCCTTTCAGGAAGGGGAAGGACCAGTGTTTTTGAAACGCCCCGTCACGCCTCCTTTCTTTAACAGCCGCGCGTTTGAACGGCGGAAGAGATTTCGTTCTCTTTTGTGACGGGCTGTGTTATTTTAACTTCTCGAATATATTCAGCATGTAGTTGCTTTTATAATAATTGAATCTATACGTTAGAATTGTCTGTATCGCTGACGACTGCAGATATTGGCGTACTTTTCATTGAATGGGTTGTAGAAAAGAATTGTTGCGAAAACTATTGCCGTCGAATGCATTTTCAGCTGAGGGAAATGAACATATCTCAACCCATACGGGACAGAAAAACGTAGCCGTGGACAAATAAATTAATTCTATCCCCTTTTATTTTGCCTAGAAGAGATTGCACTTGGCTATTGGTGAATTTTGAGCCGGTGAATTATTTATTACAATATCGCCCGGCTGCGCGCAGAATAACACTAGAAATATTTTTTGTTGAAGCTGTAGGTGGAACTCGATATTCATTCGGCTGCAAGATTATAGGTCATCTGAATAGGGCCTTCTTTTTTTAGTTAAAAAGTATTCTTTTGTTGCCATTTTCTTGTCATCTCGCATGTTAATTTCTCCTTCCAACCGTAAGAAAAACCCCGCAAAGTGCCACTGTTTTTTTCGTAGCACACAAAACGCCAAAACTCTTCCCCAAATTCTATTTTTGTTGCTGTCTTAGATTATCTGGCGAATCTAGTTATGTTTTGAATAATAATAGACAAGAAACCAACACGTGGTATTCATTTGCAGTTCCAGGGCAGTGTTTAGGTGTCCATGCCCAGTAATATTTACGTAAACAAAATGCATCGGATAAGCCTGCGTTGCACTGGCACGTCAGTAAGCTTATGTTTCACGGTGTTTATTAACGGAGATGCAACAGACGTAGGAGGCTCTTTATTATGGTGAATCTCAGAACCAAGTGGTAAAATCTCAATTTGGGCCGCATTCTGGAGGCGGGTTTTGAACTAGCGCCAGCCTGGCCTTGAGAATGGCACATTTGCATGCACGACGACATAGTTCTTATATTATTAAGAAATAAGTAGCTGTTTCATCTAAATTAATAGTTAATAGATCATTGATGCGAGTACTTGTGACAAAGTTTATATTTTTGCTGATTTATGATTTTAGTAAAGAAATTATACAATGCATTTATTGTCCTTCAGTTTCTCATATTACCCTTAATTACAGGTTAATATCTGAAATACTAACTTATATTACAAATTACGTAACATAGTTTCTATTAATAATAAACAAAATGATAATAAATAATAACAAAATTGTATTACGTTCATTGTATTATTATTACACATTTTTAGGTCAGATTTAATGTCTGTAGTTAATTGTAAGATAAATAGCTAAAGGATGTTAAGGCGTTTTACTAATTTTTTTCTTAAAACGTTGTATCAGCAAAAAAATAAAAAAATACCATTTGGAAACCGAGAGAAAATTTAAAAAACTAGTAACCTTATTTACTAGAAATAACCAATTTCAGAAACAATTCGTCGTTCCACCAGCTATTTATATTAAATATTTTAAGGAAACTTGCAAACTTATCTCATACCATGCAGAACTGCTTATATTCGGCGTGAGAATGTACGCATTACATTGTTATACCACTGCACTCCGGGCAGTGCCTATAATTTCGTTTCATGCCAATATAGAAAACGTAGTGCACGTCCACTTTCCATTTCCAAGTTTCTATGTAGCGACTTCAACGTTACTTAAAAATGTATCATAAAAATGTTAATATTTTAGAACCAGTCATGAACCATTTCTTAAATGCTACTACCGCACGTGGGCATATCTGAAAGTGTTCTTACTTCTTGCTGTGATCCTATCTACCTGTTCCGTTATGCAATCCATCAAGGCAGAGCATACTTAAGTGGCGTTAAAATTTTTAATGCTTTGGGACAATCTGGAGGACTGATATATGACATCGCCACATGAGAACAAGTAGTGTTTTCGCCTTTACAAGCGTCACACTAACCAAACGAAATCAAAGCCCACATTTTAATCACTTGGAAAAGCGACATATGATTTGGTATTGGTAATGCATTTCTATTACAGTTAAAATAAATATGGGGTTTAATGAGCCAGAACGTGGGTTTACTTATTTTGTGAACGTTTTGAAAAAGCTTAAATTATATTGAAAGAAAAATTCACTTTTAGAATACATTTTCTTCTATTGTTAAACACCGATAATAGCGAAAAATTCATTATAACTGTAACGGTATGTTTATTCTCTTTCTCTGTCCAACTTAGAGCGAAATTGTAAACAAACTTTACTTTCCGAGACCCTTATTCGGTTGATACACCACGGAACAGAAGAGAATGTCTATATTTTGTTGCTCATTTGTATATTTGGTTATTGAAACATAAATGTTGTCATTGAAAAGTGTCAAAGTCAGCCAAAATCGCTTAAGCCCTCCGTTGACGGTATTTATTCTTCTGTAAAGCAGTGTATTAAACTATAGCGACGATGCTGTGTATTTTCTGGACATATAGCTGTACAAGACTCGGTAGTCGCCGCTTAGAATTCTGAGGAAACAGAACGCTCGCCAAGCTTGTTTACGCTATTTTCCACCGCGTTCGCAACGCTTCTTTATGGCCGGATGTGACCTGGTGGCGTTTAATATTGTTTACTTGCGAGGCCCCTTAAAACCGCTTTACGTACAGCATCATGGACAAAGGACACACTCACTGAAAGACTTGATAGAAGTTCAGAAGCTAGGAATTATTTTCTGCAGTTTTATTGTATTTTGTTTCTCTTTGGCATACTTTACGACGGAAAGAGGGGCTTATGAGATCACTTTCCTGTGTATTCGTGAGTGCTTTGGTGTGTGAGTCTGTGTGTCCCCTCCTAAAAACTTATGAACTCGTTAACCGAATTTCACCACACTCAGTACTTAGTAATGACATCCGACTTTTATAATTTTCAGCCACGCTTGGAGCGTAATTTCAAAATGGCGGTCATTAAAAGATTTAGGGTGATATGTCATATCTCAAAAACCATTCAGCCTTTTAAAACCAAAATTTCTGTGTTGACAGTGAATCACGTAAGCGTTGCATTTAGAGATGTATAGTGTTATCGGTCGGCGATTTTGAAAGAGAGCAACACATGAAAAAAAAAAAGAAAAAAAAAGTTGACGTTATATCTCGAAAACTACTCAACTCATTCTCGCCAAATCTGGCGCATAAGTATTTCTGTAGTAGGCCATGCAAACATATGCGATTTAAATTGACTAGGCACTTGTTTTCAAAATGACGCGGCCATTTAGCTATTTCGGTTTAGTATGCCTTATTGTAGAAACCGTACAGGTAATTCCAACTCAACTTTGCATGCTGGCAGTATATATAACAACTATCAATTCTGAACACAGAAAGTAAATTTCGTTCTCCATTTTGTAAGATAGCATCACATGACAAATTACAATTTTTATCATGTCCCCGAAAAAAAATCAACAGATTGCTACCAAATAAAGCAAACAAACAGCATTATGGCAAGCTATGTAAATAGATATGTTTTGAGTGGGTCAGACAATTTTTTTCCAAACTGACGGATTTATAAACATTTCACCTCAGTATGTATATCTACGAAACTACGAAATCAATATCAACTTAAGTTTTTGTGCTCGCAGTTCTGTTATAGCCATAAAATTTGTCTGTACGGAGACTTACTTCTCCGCCATTTTGAAAGAATGAAAAAAAAAAAAAACATTGTTTGTTTCATATCTTGTGATAAACCGATTCCTACATAATTTGGCGAAGAAGCTATACTGTTGTAGGCTATATTAACTTACAAGTCTTAAGTGTGCCAGGCACATATTTTTAGAATGGCGGCTATATAAATATTTCAGTTTAGTATGCTGTATCTACGAAACTATGTAACCGATTATAACTTAAATTTGTATACTGGCAGTATCTCTGACAATCATTGAATGTGATAATGCATAACCTTTTTGTTCTCTAATCATTAAGATAGTCATATAAAAAATGGAGATTTTATGCCATAACCCGAGGACTAATTAACTGATTCCCAACTGATTCCCACCAAATTTTAAATGCAAGTAGTGCTACAGTAGGGTATGCAAACTAACATGTTTTAGGTGCGTAGGGCCTTTTTTAATGGCGTTAATACAAATTATATATATATATATATAACAATTCAACACAATTTAACGAGATTTTTTATACTAACAGTACTCATTAGAACAATCTTTTATTCGTACAGAGGTACTCTTTTGCTTGACTTTTTTTAGAATAGTGCTAGGTGAGAAAATGTAACATTTCGCCATATTTCCGGAAAAATTCAAACTAACTTACACCACATTTTGCACTCCGTTAGTGCTATAGAAGTCCGGCATGATTTAAGTGGGGTCAGACATCGATTTCCAAAATTGTGGCTATATAATTATTTTGATAAGCTTGTCATATCCATTAAACAATTTACCCATACAATACCAAACTTGTTATGCTGACAGTATCTTTTAGAAGCATCGTATATAGAGCATTTGTTGGCATTTTTGTAAGACAGCACCAAATATTAAAGTGAAATTTTCAGGCATATCTCAGGGATCAATTAACCAATATCCACCAAATTCTTCACACAAGTAGCGCAGCGGTAGGTCATATAAATTACGTTATTTAAGTGGTTCTGTAAATATTTCATGTTAGTAAACCCTATCATTCAAACCAGATTGATTACATTCGAAGTTGATGCTCCGAATCCTACCTTCTTAATGCATTTGATTGAACGCAAGCTTATGGTAGTAGGTTTTTATGGGTTCGAGTCCCGGGTAAAGAACGTTGTATTTGTAATTCTCTAACTACTGTTGCACATGTTTCTAGTTTAATCTCTAATGACATTGCTGTCTACGAGATATCTCGGACTACCTACAATCAAAGCGTTTAACAACTTCATTAAAAATTATTTGCTCCCATGTAGAGGAAAGTAGACTAATTATTTAAATCAGCAACTCCTTGTTATGATATCCCAAAGTACCCTGCAAATGTGAAAATAAGTGGTAATGTAATTTACAAAAACTAGTTGTGGGAATTATGAAAATTTTATAATTACATATTTTCCTATACATATCTTAAACTTCTTAGAACCAAATGTTATACTTCAGTCCAAAAATAACTGTCAAAGTTACTAAAATACCATAAAAATTATTCATATATATATATATAATTTTTTTTTTATTTTTATTTATTNTTTTTTTGTTCGTGTGTAGTTTATAATTTTAAGTTTTGGGAGGTTGCCATAAATAAACTCTTGACTGCAGCAAACAAAGTGTCAGATTACAAAGAAATTGCTTTATGCGGTTTCTATGATTGCAAAAATCACTTTAGCTGAAATAAAACATGTGTTTTAAAATTTGTTCAGTACAAGATTTGAATTTTAAAATCATGGTATTTGTGCTTTAAAAAAAAGTATGTAATGGTTATTTTTCAATTGAGGGCGCTTCATTTCAAATGAAATTTCCGTTAACGCAGTGTTACAGACGTGTTAAAAATACTTAAAAGATATTAAACATGCAGGTACTTACAGACTTTTAAAGCAACCGGCCGAGATGGCTCAGTGTCAACACACCGGACAAAAAATTTGAAAGAAGCCGGATTCGGTTCCCGGCCTGCACTCCTGCCACTGGTTTATAATGTTGCCCGAAATCGCCACATGCAAATACTGTGATGGATCCTTGATATAGGCAATGACCCATACCTTCACAGCTCCTGACGCCCGTCTGCCTGGCGCGAACTGGCCTGCAGTCTGTCAGTAAAACACGCTTTTAAAACACATTATTTAACGTGTGCACGGTATGTTTGCGCACGAACACAAACAACACGCCAGGCCAGGGCGGATTCAAACTTCCAACAGATCGCGCGCATTGCAAACTTATTGAAGCTCTTCACCATGGCCAAAAACGACATTTTCAGACTGTTAATAGAATTAAAATATTCTTGGTGGATACCTGCAAATCTAGTATAACGCCATCCATTGAACTTTCTTACGTACGTATTACCAACAACATTACACAGTAACGCCTTACGTTCCATAGTAAATTACGTGGAGCGGAATGTCTACACGTAGGGTCAGAGCCTTGTGCGTAGCGGTGACGAAATACTTGATGTGAGTGCCAGAGTCACCCTTAACGCCACCGTACTTCTCCAGGCAGGGACTGCGGTTTGCGTAGCTGTGACGGAATACTTGATATGAGTGCCAGGGTCACCCTTAACGCCACCTTACTTCTCCAGGCAGGGACTGCGGTTTGCGTAGCGGTGACGGAATACTTGATGTGAGTGCCAGAGTCACCCTTAACGCCACCTTACTTCTCCAGGCAGGGACTGCGGTTTGCGTAGCTGTGACGGAATACTTGATATGAGTGCCAGAGTCACCCTTAACGCCACCTTACTTCTCCAGGCAGGGACTGCGGTTTGCGTAGCGGTGACGGAATACTTGATGTGAGTGCCAGAGTCACCCTTAACGCCACCTTACTTCTCCAGGCAGGGACTGCGGTTTGCGTAGCGGCTAGGGTGCTCGCCCTCCACTAAGGCGAGTAGGTTCCGGTGGGGCCACTCCGTGATTTCTGTGCCGGACGATGCCACGGGTCTCCCATTTCCCCTGCTCTCGCATTCAGGCGCCGCTCCATATCCACCTCACTTCGCCCTCGATCGGCTCTCAAGATCTCGTTATGAGCCGCCCAACTTCTCTCTACTCTTCAGGTAGACGGGCGCTTTGATGATCCAGCTGTCGACGAGACGATGATTCACCTCCCTGTCTTAATTTTAAATTGCTTATCTGGTTAACATCGTCCAGTACCAACAGGCCGGGGAATCCTTTGTTTCCACTCGATTTCTTTCCATCTTTGGCTTGCTGTCGTGATCATGGAACTGCACCATTTTCTATTTGCGTATGTTTACAGACAGTCTCTTTTACTGTTTATTTTCTTTGTTATTGCTTTACTATCACCTCCTTGTAGGGTGATCGTCCTACCATCACTCCTTTATCGATATTATTATTTCATGCAATAATTCCTCCAGATAGTCTATGGTATAGTAATGTGATGCGGTTGACCCTGCTATCGATATCAGTTCTCGTGACACACATAACTATTGTGTATTCGCAGTAACTTCACACATTTCGAGTCAAAACCTCTGAAAAATCACGCTGTGTGTTACGTCTTTGGATGTTTTCTAAATACGCCAGGTGTCACAAGCGTCTTATACTTATGTCAACAAAAAAAAATCTTATTTTCGAAGTTTACGTTATAATACTTAATTTATAATTAACACGAATAAAAACAGAGAAACGACACGTGTGTTGGAATTGCCTACTGAGAAGTAGTTCTCGTGCAAAGTGTAGTTTGGCTGAGCGCGGACAAATGCTGTTCGTGGTCCCCTTTGGCGTAATTTCCGGCAAGAGATGGAGAAATAGCCTGAAAGGTAGAACTCGAGCAAGGCTTCAGGGAAGCTGGAAGTGGCAATGCAGGACCGTCTGCTGTGCCTTACACAGCGACACTATCTGCTGGCTACGTTGATAATACACTCCTTGGTTCGCTCCCTCGACTCCTGACATCCACCGGCGAAGAGAGCAAGCGGGAACGCGCGGGAGAAAGGACTCGAGCACACCCGTATTGGTCGGCGGCGCCGAAGGAGAAACGGCCTCAGCGAGGCATGCCTCATGTGTTGGCGACTATAAATATCTGCGACGTNGAGGGGATGCTGAATGCCAACGCTGTTTTCTTCCTTTCCTTTCCTTGCGAGATTTCCATCTGCTCTTCGCAATGCGGTGGCCTCTTCCTTCCGAGGAGGACATTTTCCTAGTCCCTAAACGTGGAAAGATACACTACGCACGTCGCATCGAGAAGTTGTCTCTGATTCTTTGCAGGGCAGATACCTTTTTTTTTCCGTAAGGGTAGGCAGAATGAGAACGGAGAAAAGAGGGTTCAAAAAATTAATTTGTATCACATTTGTACCGATAATTGTTCAACTTGTACGCATAGTATATAATGACATTTTCCTCGAGTAAAAAAAATTACACTTCATATTTTTTTTTTTAATTCTATGTCAAATCAGAAATGTTTATCTTCTACTGCAGTCGTGATAACAAATACTAACAAAGATGTACAAATGAAAACTTTTACGTCAACAAATGCCGTGGGTTACCGCAAGACATACATGCAATCACAAAGTAACAGTTCATACATAAAAAAAAAAAGTTTTACACATGCAAAAATTTTTCTATTTTAAACATTTTTATTTTTTTTAACATTCGTGAACTGTTCTTTGGTGAATACATAGGCGGTACGCGGTAGCGTACGGCATTAGTTGACATTGTAAATTTAGTTAGTATTTGTTATTACGGCTGCAGCAAAAGAGAACATCTTTGTATTTGACATCAAAGTTTCCAAAAAATAAGACGTGTAAAAATTTTTTATTCGGGAAACATGGCATCACATACAATGCATACAAATTGAACAATGTTTGATATAAATATAAAATAATATATATTTTTTTTTTGCTATCCGACACTTTTAAACTTCTTTCAAAGAATCCTCTGTTGCCCTGGCGATTTTAATTGTTTGACGCGAATACGTCTTTAGAATGAGACCGAGACGTGGGCTGTAAAGGTGGAAACGGCGATGTAACGTTTGCAGGGTGATACACTCCGACAGTATAACTTCGTGACTGATGGCACGATTGGAATAAATGTGTTCTAGTTCGGTGGCGTACACGACGGCGATGTGAGCACGAGCTTGAGTTGGCTCCGCGCATGCGCGAGGTGCGGGTGGGGGACCGCGGCGACTGGAGGCCATTTTGAGCGCATGTCTCGGGACTCCGATGGGCTGTCGTGCTGGTTCTTGCTGCCAAACGAAAGATCTAGTCTAGATGCATCGATTTAACCATTAAATCCAAGTATCCATTTCATTACTTATACTTAGTTATCATATCTCAAAGATAATATTACCCTCTAACGAAGACGTATCCATAAAACCTACAGCCGTGTCCCCAAAGCAGACATAAATTGATTTTTTTTTCTGTACTTTGTGAACCACTGCCTTAAAATGTTTTCCCATCAAGCAACTTAACTTCTTTTGCATCCCATATAATGATGCGATGAACCCCAACATGTAAGGTAATGGGTTCTTAGTTCAGTTTTTCAGTCTTGATATTATTTTCCTTCTTCTTGATTCAGATGCCAAATTTTTGTAATGTGAATATGGCTTGTGGGCGTCCAGGAGATTTCTGCATTATAATATATTGAATGAAAGTTCAGTGTAAATAAACGTAAGCTCCAAAGGTGGCATTTTGTGTAAATCCAGCTGGTGAATCCTCAATGTTGTTGGAATTGTATTATGGTGTATCACAGTTTGCCCTGTTCATATACACTTATTTAGAAAGCCATAAAATAATTTCGTTTATCAAATTCAGTCTTTTAGTTGCAGTCATACAAATTAGCCTTAATTAAGTCTTCTGGCGGTTATTTCAATAGCTGTGAGCTCTCGACTTTGTTAATTTTCATTTTTTTAAATAACAAAACCTTAAACAGTTTGAAGCGAAACGTCGACTGTTTTGTCTGCTGGTATCTAGAACATCCATTTGTTGTTTTTTTAGAATATCTTTCAAACTACTTGTCAAAACATCTCTCCGAGCTATTTTCACAAAAGCATGTTCGCACACACTGAGCATACATGGCAGGGATGTCGGATTCCATGGCTTGGTGCTCGGAGGGAGGGGAGGATGGTTGAGTTCATTCCAAGATCTAAACAACAATAATAATCGGGTTTACGTATCCAAAACAACGTACAGTACCTCACAGTACCAAATAATGTCTCTCAGTGAAACTGCCCAACAAAGAAAGACTAAAAAAACAGTGGAATAAGATACACAATACCCGCATTGGAAACTGAAGAAAGGAGGAAGTGTTTGAAACTATGTTATACTGAGCCACAAAACTCACACAAAACTGGTGACCCACGACAATACGTTATTTGTAAACCTCTTTGCTTCCCCTACCGCATTGCTGTTTTATTCAATTTTTAACTGAGGTTGCTAAAATAATTACTTGCAGCGTTTAGTTAAAATGCCCGAACTAGGAAACCACTTAACTTCTCCACAAGTATTTTAAAGTTTAAAATATGGTATTATAATTTTTACTAATTTTTTTTGCCAAAAGGACAAACAAAAATACATTAAATAATAGCCGGGACGTGCATACAGTTTTAACATAAAAATAATATTTCAATTGTGTTAGAATACTCTAGCAATTCAAATGTCTGTTCCTACATGGAAGTATGAAAGATGAGTTCCTTTCGAGCTGCGTCTCTCTTGAACACCCAGCGAATTTAAGTAAAGAAAAAAATAACGATAAATTGCTAGATTCGTTTGTAAAAATGTGTACGGCGGCCGCGCCTATGACACATTTACGGATAAATTCTAAATGATTCAGATTCAAATACAAATCAAAAGGAACACACATACCCACACCGCAGATATTATTGTCAGTGAGCACACGTGCCGACGGCGTCGAACATTATTAGACACATGCGAACCACGGACTGAGTCTCATAGGACGAGTACAATACAATAACTGAAATTACAGCTCCTACCCTGTCTTCATCGTCAGTGACACATATAACAGAAAAAAAGTATCACAATTACATTGCTGTTGTTAGTTTTGTGGTACCAATATACTCTCCCACATTCCAAATATCCCTTTTCCAGCTCTCGTCATTATCTCTGTGTGACCTGCCTCATATAGTAAAAGCATGAAATTTAGCTTGTTGTTTAAGTTTTTAGATTAATTGCAACATTTAGGGACGGTGATATTTAAAATATTTCACAATCTACGTACATTTTCTCGTATTAAGCGCTGTTAGGAAGGTATATGGTATACAAACCCATAATTTTAAAGTTGTGTTCAAAATTTCATTTAATATCTTTTTTTTCTAGGCGAAGGAATATATTCTTATTAAAAACTCTAATACTTATCTTTTAAATATACACATGTGCCGCAGTAACGTAGATAATAATTAGTAAATTGTAGTTCGCGAGGCCCGTTCCCAGAGCCGCACGTAGCCAATCAGGAGATGAGTACGAGCACGTAAAAGGAACTGCCACGCCATTCCACTTCTGTCTGCTCACCTACTCTGTGGCTGGCACACGCAGCAACGCTGGGACCCACATAGCGCAGGATATCCACCGGATTTCCTCATTATATCCACAGTATCTTAAAGTCATCTATGTTCTACTGTGTATATTTAATGTATATCCTGTGGACATCCAATAGTAGATACCAGTTTGTGCCACTTACTGGATATCCATGAGATATTACTCAACCGGCAACGGCCATCACTAAAGGTAAGTGGCGACATCTGAAGACGTATATAGGACATCCAAAATATCTATATCCCTTTTCGGATATTGAGTGGATATTTTGATATCTTTTGGTAGTCTTTTGAATGTAACTTTGATACTCTTGGATGTCCTGAATTTCGAAGAGTGACTTCTGTTAGATATCCTTTGGATATGCCTGTGCTCTATGGGGAAGAAGCGGCTACCAGCTGTGCATCTGTTCATTACAACACCTGCAGGCTCTATATACTTCCTACCGTACAGTACATGTGTATATCCTGTATCAAAGTCCAAGTACTCACTCGTACTCACTAATTCGCGCGTGGCGTTGTTAAGTGCCAAGTCTACCATGTCTGCAGCCACGGAGTTTGAACGGCGAGTATGTGTTAAAGAAATCCCCTCGCTAGGTATAATTGTTAATGATAACCGTTTCAAACAAAAACAAATATTCATAGCAACTTTCTCAGAGAATGCTGCTGCCACGTTACGAAACTTGTAAAAAAATTCTATCAATTCAAAATTTTTTTTTAGTAAAATATAAATTATAATGTTTATAATTTTAGAAAGAAAAATTGAATTTCGCAAGATTTCTTAACGCGCCAGTAGGTATTAGTTAAGAAATGTCACGTAGGATAGTTTTTCCTTGAAACGGTTATCTTTGAAATTGACGCCGACCTTCCGTGGCGCAGTCTGTTGGTGCGCCGCCGCTCTGCTGGTGCGGGAGATTCTGGGTTCGAAACCTAGGTAAAGCATAGGTGTTATGTTAAGTCAGTCCATCCCCTGATAAGCCTCCAGGCATAACACGTGAGAAAAAAAGGGGGGGGGAGGTGTTAATAAGCCCTGTACAATTCCAATTTAAAATGGATGCGCCGAGAAGGAATTTCTTCAACATTGATTTCGCATTCAAACTCCGTGACTGCAGGCCTGGTAGGCAGCTTCCTTAAATGAAGTCTCAGAACAGTTTCGTCACCTATACGGAAAAATTAATATTTTAATCAAATTGCAAACGCGCCTAGTAGCGTATTCGCGATTGTTATTTAAACTGTGAAATAGTTTATATTTACATTTAATACGCATAGTTTTGGGCAGCTGTAATATTTTATAACGTTTCACTGCAGTTTTCGTTTTAAGTTTAAAATTCATTTTCACTCTACTTTAAATATCCGTGATCCCTTCAGTTTTTGGGCCACATCCGTGAAAGAGATGCATTTTCATGGCAACTGCTGATAAATTCGCTTGAATGATTATATTTAGTGTCACACTCGGAACAATCTGCTTATTTGGGCAAGAAATAATAGGTGCTTGGGTTTCCGTGCTCAGGCTACGCGGGACATTTCAGCTGTTGAACAATTGTCTGCGGTAAGTAGCGTTGCAAAATCGTGTATTTATAGCCGTACTGCAGTGAATCTGGCCGTCTGCAACAGCGCTGCTTTTCTTTCTTTTTTTTCCCCTATTTTTTTTTTGTAACACGTTCGGTGAAAGGAAACATAGATAGTGAAGTTCATTGTCCAAGAGTCGCAGCGGATAACTATGATTACGACGCAGAACGATGAAGTTCCAATATACTAATTATACTATGACGGGAAGTCTCGAATGGAGAATGACTGATTTCCTTCCCATACACAGAAGGTGGCAGTAGTGTGTCGACGAGCGTGGCAATGGTTTGTGCCTTTTCGCAGTGCCATCAAAAGTTGACACTGTTGATCCAACAACTCTGAAATAAATTACTTAAGGTTATGAACACTTCTTAGTTGTTTTTCTTCTCGAGCGGCGACAGTCACCGGGGAAACACGTCTTTGCTCACTGCACTGTGTGCCAACGTTCTCTAGTCTCCACGCCGGTGTGAAAAAAAAAAGTGAAAGAAACGCCGAAGAGCGGGCGTCATACGCTACAACCCAGGGCGATAAATATTTACCCTCGCAGCTTTCATAAACAGCACGCATTTTTTTTTCCCACCCCGTCTCCCAACCCCCAAAGCGTCCTTCCCATTCATATGGCGAGCATCTGTCGCGCTAGAATAAAGTAGTGGTCCTAGAAAGTGATGGAAGGGGGGGGGGG
>NQII01001887.1:140103-228869 GCA_002778355.1 Clitarchus hookeri | reverse complement strand
TGTTTGATGTCGACGGGCCTCGGCGAGTCGGGCCAAGAAGCTCCCCGGTTCATCTGCCTTCGGGCGCCACAGTGTTTGTTTGAGGACGACCAACACTTCCCTCATCCGAGCTCGCATGTCATTCCAAGCGCATCAATCTTGGCCGTCGGCAAAGTAGTTGAAGCTTGCCACCTGTCTGGCCACCATGACGAGTTTCGCCTGCAAGCGATGTTGGCGTCGCGTCGAGAAAAAAATGTCGATATTATTTACGTTGGTTATTTATAAGAGTACCGTCTTACGAAACGATATATCGTAAGAAAAATATAGATTTTCGTACATGTAACCCGATATTTTACGTATTAAAGGACTTGAAAAATGTACATTTGCTAGGTATATTAGGCTACATATTAAGGACACGAGGCATTGCAGAAACATTTCGCGCCGGTTTTTGGTGAATGTTGCAAAAGTAAACACTTTATAATCTTTTTCATTTAATGTTTTGTATTCAAAACAAAGTTTTTCAAAAGGGCATTCCAAAAATATTTATTTCCGATAACTGGGAAAATATACCGATTTCGATCAATTATCGTTGAAATATATTGACAATTTATATCGATGCATTGTTGACATAATATCGTAATTTCGTTATTTCGATATTTTTTCAACATTCCTATCGCCTGCCTGAAACCTAGAACCCGCGGGAGCACTATGGACGACTAGGGCATCCGCATCTCGTGTGTAAAGCGCCCTTATGCGCAAGGCAATGGCACAAGATAACTTAACAATGCATAGGTAAAAAAGGCTGCTTATTCCACGAACTCAAACCGCACGTGCCAGCAAAATGCCGTCGCCGGCCAGCAAAATTTTGGAAACGCCTTTCGGCAATCTGCGCTTGGCAACCTACTCGTCAGCCAGCAGCCCTGCAGCCAACAGGGAACCTTTCGCAGCGTTCAGTAGCCAAACAGACGCGAGGTTCCGTTTTCACAGCCTCGCGCAGCCAATCAGACAATGGGTACGCCCACACCAAAGAAACCTCTAACCACACCATTTCGTCTCTGTGTACTTATTTACTTTGTGGCAATGAACTGATGCACAGTCTTCCCGAGATATTCTGTGGCCATCCTGTCAATCGTTAATAATGCTCTTTAAATAACCTACTGGTGTTTCATAACTATAAATGATCGTGACACTTCTGTTTGAGCCATTTTCACTTTCCGGAGAAACACGTTTCAGACGAAAGCCAGTGTATGAAAATCAAGTTTTTCACACATCCTTGGTTAAGTTGGCATCACTCATAAACATAGTAACTAAGCAAGATGTTCCACCTTACCTAGTTACAATGACAACACATTGAACTCGCTTTCGGGAGGACCTGGATTTGATCCCCTGCTAGTCCATGGTTTTCTACTCCACGTGGCTTCCGAGATGGTCCCGTAGGAAGATTCATCGCAGGTGTTAAAATTGTACACTGTTAACTTTTTGTATCTTGCGCGATGTCGTGCTTTTGCACAACTAAGGAAAATTTCATTTGGGGCCAGTCAACATAAAGTGTTTCAGTAAATTATAATAAAAATATCCATTGTATTTTTATTTTTATAATTGTCATTAGTAAACGAAATAAGTGTTTTCGGACATAATTGGCTATTTCTTTAGCAAATTCCGGTTAGATATTTCTTCAGTTTGGTTGATTAGTAGCTTCGATACAGTTTGTGAAGTTTAATGACAATGGTGTAACGAAACTGAATACGAATTTGAATGGATCTCCATTGCCTACAACAACTACGAATAAAATAACCCCATAACGATCACAACGTAAAGGTTGTATCTAAATGACTGTAACAAACTTCGGGGGTGATTCCTGGAATCAAAACAAGCAAAAACGTTCCTATGAACACATGTCCTACAAAGCGTTGTTATTGAGTTACAGGACGTGCATTGGCCACGTCACAGGTGATGCTCGAATAGTCCATCATGGGCAGAAATGCGTGAGTGGCAACGCCTCGCTCGAAGTTACCTGTGGTATGTCGAGCAGCTGCACAGGTGTCGTTGTAGATGTCGTTAACCGGCGTAGCACACACCACACTTCCCTTGTGTCCCCGCGGCTGGTAGCCCAGTGGATTGATGTCAGGAGACCGGGCAGGCCAATGCACTGGACCGCGACGCCCCATCCAACGTAACAACACAGCAAGTGGCGGTAGCGATACATGATACCACAATGTGAAACGCCTGTAACTCAGTAACAACGCTTTGTAGGACATATTAAGTTCATAGGACCATTTTTGCTTGTTTTGATCTCAGGAATCACTTCCCGAAGTTTGTTACAACATTTTTTTTTTTTTTGTGTTTCTCATCCATATATTGTGTTATTCGTTGTTAGGAAATTTTTTGTTTCGTAGTTGTGTTATTCGTTGTTATTGTGTTATTCGTAGTCATCGTCGGAAATGGATACCCAATCAAAATTCGAATTCAGCTTTGATACATACAATCTTAATTAAAATGTGTCTCGCTTTGTTCCTCATTGCTGTCGCTTGATTTCTATATTGTTACGAAGAAGAGTAATAAGATTTGTAAAACGTAGGGGCAACATGTTGCATGCCAGAGAAGCAGGCGAAGAGAGAGAAACCGATTGCTCCTGCAGTGTTGTATTTGATCGTGCAATCCCCAGGACGTGGCCAGACACTCGAGGTACACATCACCGGGCATAAGTAGACATTTTCTGTTTGCGGAATCCCCTTAATGCAGGCAATGACTGATTATTTCCCCCTTCCTCGCTACTTAGAGCAACTTCTTTAGTGTGTAGTAAACTTGTCGGCGAGACATTAATACTCACCTACCTGTAGTCCAATCATGGTCACTACGACCTTGACTGAAGCGGGGCTACCCACTACGCATCCGTCCATGACGTGTTAACGACACACACACCCGAGTCTATATAAAAAAACTACAAGCAACGCACCGTATCTGTGCGCTGGATATGCAGCCAAAACCAAATATGTTTTACACGTAATAATAAAATGCGTTTCCGCCAGTTACGTCCCGTTTCGCCCGCCCTTGCATTCCGGCGCTGCTCCATTCCCACCCCGTTTCACCCTCACCGGATCTCAAGACCTCGTTGTTAAGAGCCGCCCAAATCTCCAACTCAACTCAATTCTCTGCACTACGCTAATCGGAGCACCGGTCAGTGGGCTGCATCTCGTATAGACGTTCAGGAAAGCAGTCAAATTCGAACGGAGCGTCGGTGTAAAGTACGCCTGGTAATGCTCGCGTGTCTGTATCGGGTGCTTGAGGTCCCTGGCCAAGTCGTCTTCTGTACTGCAACTTCGTCATCTGGCAGTCAAGAGTCGAGTAATGTGATCTCATATCTCTGTACTCTATGATGGTCCATTGCTGAAAGACAGATAGATTTCCTTCCTCCCTCTGCCAGCCCATGGAAATGACACTCTGTGGGACATGCGTGACTTGAGATGACACCAAAGCTATTAAAAAAAAGTACCGCCATTTTACAAAAACATGTCGGTACAAAATTGTTTAGAACTAATTACGGAAACGTTTTTTTTAATGACGGATTTTCCGTATATTTTACAAGATCTTACCTTGAATTCACGAAACATCACCGTGAATTTACTAGTTAGTTTTTCTGTATCGGAAAATATATTAATTATATTTGTTATGTGGAGTTTTTTCTGGGTGTAAAATTGATGTTTTTAAAGAATAAATTATTTTTGATCTGGAAATAGAACGCGTTTTACATATTTTTAAGCCCCAGAATCATTCCACTTACCTACGGCCTTGTCACGATGTAGAATATAAAATATTGTTTCTATTTATGTGACATACGTATTTTTTTCAGTTTTTAGTAATGTTTGAGTGTTTAAAGTATTGCCAAATCTTACACGTGCCCCGTGTAACTTTTTGATGTTTGAAAGTATAGGTCTAAGTGGCGTGGGTTATTCTAACTTTTGACAGGAACGATAATTTTCTGAATACAACGGCAAATAATGCTTCGTGTATACTCGGCATTGTTCGTTCCGAAAACTCGAAGCTGTAATAAATATCGAGACATTCCGTATTTTCTACTTCCGGAGCTCAACTCCGTTGTTTGTTGATGTGAATCGCCGTTCTGTCTATTAGCTGTACTTTTCAGTAAAATATTCTGCGTATATACGGAAATTTTGAACAGTGAACTGAGTCTGGAAATTCCTCCACTCGCGCTATTAGCCTTCCTTGCACAGCATCCTCGATACGGGTTCCTTGAACCACTGCGGTTGAATGTGCGTGAAACGCATTTTAAGAACATTTCTCATTACCACTTGCAGCGCTAGGCGTTACGTCCGTGTGTCTGATCGTGTTTACAGCACGGTGTTGCAAGCCTGCGTCAACACTGCTTAATTGTGCAGACATCTCGGATTATGACCTATAAATTGACGCCAAGAATTAGTCCGATGAGGGGGGACAAGGGGGCGCTCGCCCCTCCACTTATCATCCAGCAGGGTTGTCGGACCCCCTAGAACAGGGGTTGGGCACTTCTTCAACTTTATAACAAGTATTTATAACTTTTTTAACCTGCTTACCTCATTTTTTTTCTAAATGTGTATTGTTTATACGTCTGCACACAATCAAAAACAGCAATACTTTGAGTATAATTTGTGGGCAGCGGTGGCTGAGCGGTTAGCCTGCTCGACTCGCACCGAGGCGAACCGGGTTCAATACCCGGCCGGGTCACTCCGGGATTTTCGCAAGTGGGAATCGTGACGATGCCGCTGGTCGGTGGGGTTTCCCCGGGAACTACCGTTTCCCCTCGCCCCTGCATTCCGGCGCTTCTCCATTCTCACCTCATTTCACCCTCATCGACTCTCATGACGACCGCCTCATGTAAACAAAGCTTAACTAAGTCTAGAAAATTACACCGGAAGTCAACGCACCGGCTTCGTACACACTCAGTTGAAATTATATTTTGCATAAGAACTAATTCTTACCAGCACACATGTTTTCTCGCTGTTTTTATTCATATTTATTATAAATAAAATAAATACAATTTATAAATAATATATAGGGAGAAATAAGATACTTTTGTGTTAACAAAGGTATAAAACGCTTGTGAAACACCAGATATTTAGGGAATAACTAAACACGTTATACAGAGGATGATTTTTCGAAGCTTTGATTCAAAAAGTGCGAAGAAACCGCGAATAGACTATACCGGTACGCTCCGTGTAGTCGGCAAACACATTGCATTTAACTGTCGGTTTTTGATTTTTGCAGACGAGCCTACTAAGGATGTGACTGACACAGCTAAAACTGTAATTTCCTTATGAAGAAATTAACGCATTCCCGAATTGTTCTAGGATAGAAAAAGAAACACTTTGTCATATACCACATGGTTACAGAAAAAAGACAAAGGAATATCTTGCATTTAAAATTTGCTCCAAACAACTTGGTATCAGGCTCGAAACTCATAAATATTTGTGGTTGTACTCAAAGCACCACCGGCTCAGCATTACCGTCAAACGAAAATAACGCCATGGCGACGGCTACCAATTCACTTTGCGGATTATAATGGTCGTAACAATTTACAATCAGCCCTAAATGAGTGATACCCTCTGATCCACTAATTTGTATCAAAATCAGAAGAAAAAAAAACAATCTACTAAACAATTGCAAAAACAGAAATATATTAAAGTGGAATGGTTTCAGTAATTAAATTTAGTTTCTAAAATTGTTTACAAATGTAAGTTATTAAAACTAGTTAAAAATAATTCAGGAGCAAGTCAACTACTTTTAGTTGATTACATACATATCTTGAGTAGCTAAGATACTCATTTCCATCGGAGTTATCGGCTCACGAGACCTCGATGTTAAAAACTTCCAAAATCTCTTCTGTCCCTCCCCCTGTTTAAAAAAAACCGTAGCTGCGATTTCGTTATACGATTAAGCGAGAACTGTTGAATTTAAATAATTTTTTTTTGTCTGAAGTGACATCACGTGGAACGTTTAAAAGTTGAACAGCATGTGATACAATTATTAAAATAATTATTTTTTGCTACTTAGTAAGCTTAACGCTTTGGAACTAGAAGCTTTTCATTCGCATTTCATGCGAGCCATGAATGTGTATACCATCGTGTTAATATTTTAATGAAGGCGGTCATATACACAATTTTGCATTGGCATATGCGCCCGACGGCGATATTAAAAACTGGAACTGTTTACTGAATGGGGGAACATCCATTCAACGCGGTTTTTACTCATAATATTTTTTGCTATCGGCAAAATATTTGGCACAAGTTTTTTGTGAATACTTGCCTCTTATTAAAACTTTATGATTATTTGCCGCGTTTTGTCTGTCAGACTCTGTGGTAGCTCTTTAATATCTGATGCCATTTTAAGAGTTCGCTGCAAGACATACCTTCTGTGTTACACAGCAGAAATTTTTATCAGTAAAGGTGGACTTGAATCCAAGGTTTTCTCTACCCATATTATAAATGTCAAGTGAAATAACTTAAGAAATTTCATCAAATATTCAAGCAATATATAGAAATATTTACAACGTGACTTATCGTTGCAGAAGTAATTTTATTATTAAATTGCGGGTGTTCGCGTGAACTTTATTGTCTTGCATCCATTAAATAAAATAAACTTAAAATTAAAAAAAAATTAAAATGTTAATTTTTTTGAACACGGAAACAACTAAGAACTTCAGCGTCATTGAGGATTATTTTTAGTGATTTAGGCTAACTGTTGTTATCTGTGCTGCTTAGTACTTCAAGTCATAACTCCCTAAAGTCATCAGTATGCTACCGTTATGATTGTGTTTTTTGAGCCTGCTCCGATGCAGTCGTTTGTGAGAAAAAAAAATCTTAGATAATTTCATTCACGTGATTTTGATTCTCTTACATTAGGTTAAATATGAATAAAAAGTTAGACTTCTAAACTACCTTCACGATTTAATTGGCTGTTGCGAGGAGTGACTACGAGATAGGATCAAGCAAAGACAAAAATAATAATAAAAAAATTGAACTAAATAATTTACTAATGAAGATGTAATTAATATTTAATGAAAATATAAAAAGTAAGGAAATAAAATATACAACAAAAACCAGACAACACCAAATGGTTCTACATAAATGACCATATAGGCCATTTAAGTTGGAAGAGGAACGATACGAATGAACGAAGACAGCACAATTACAGAAGAGACAGAAACAGCTGCGGTTGCAAACGAAACAAAAAAATCAACAACGAATGTGACAACGAAAGAAATTAGTTCCATCGTGACCTGAGGACGGGATAGGATATTAGATTCGGAAATCCCGCGACAGTAAATTGTCCGAACACATAGAAAGTATGAAATCGGCAAATAGTAGTACAGAAAATAAAAAAATTTGGAAATAAATTTGCGTTCCCCCCTTTTCCCTCCCCCAACCCTCCAAATATTTTGTGGTAAATTTGTTAATACAGCGTTCCTTGAGTAAATCCCTGAAAGAATATATCTTAATGTAGAAGATATAATTCTGTTTTCAGTTTCTTAATATTTGGATTCCAGTGAGAGTTGTATCAGTTTAAGTTCATCAGTAAATCGCGGTACAAGCGACAAAGAATTGAAACATTAAAAACCAAAGTTAAATATAAGTGAAATGTGTCAACAAAACATCATTAAAAAACGTGTTTGAAGTTTAATGGGAACGGTGTGAGTGAACTGTTCTCGGAAAAGAATTAAACTTTATCTATTGCCTACAGTGACTAGAAAACACATCCAAATGAACAAACCTGCATAACATGAAAATAAAATATTGAAAACCAAACAACCATGCAAGAATGTACTCAAAACATTTAATCCTAAACATAATCCTACAAGACGTTAGGGGCGTGTCCTAGTTCATAGGGAATGGAGGTCTTAATAAAAATAAACTACTTAAATTTGGTTAATTTACTAGAACGCTATAGATATTCACATAGCTATTGTTTACAACATTTAACTATCCATCTCCATTGTTACCCTTGTTATTCTCAGTGAGCACAATATATAGTGTCTATCTGAATTTTAATTAAAGCCGTTATCACTTACTCCATATTCGTTACAGTCATTTCATTCGAACTCATTATTTATACGTATTCAATTGTGTACACTCTAAAATCTAAACAGTTAAAATTACTCCAAATAAGTTAACTTGACTGCAGACTTGTTGAAACTGCTCCACTTGAATCACAAAAAAATGTTACTGATAATTTTAGTTACTGGTATTCACTGATTAAACAGTGATCCCTAGTGAATTGCACTGGCCTGGCAGTATGTCATTGCATTCAGCTGATTCACCAGTAGATAACAGCTGTTTAACTGAAGATCACGTGAACTCATTCTACTGCTTGATATCACTTATTCATATTTAGAGCGTATTGCCATCATTTTACATGTCTGTCACTCACGCATCCAGTTCAATAGTCCCGCCCGTCAGTCTCTCACTCTTCACTGTACCGATGCTCGCAGTCCACAGACTTCACTCTCGCTGGTCACTTCGCCGCCATCTGTCGCTTCGCTGGCTCGTTGCTTCGTTGTATCCGCACACATGGCGCTAAGGGCCATACAATCCTCCGAAGTTTAGACTCTTGTCTTGCTGGCCCGATCCTGAAGGTTCCTCGCAACCCGAGTCACGCTGTGTGAGACGAGGGCGATGTCTTGAACATTCTTGCAACGATAACACCAGAAATTCAATCACCCCAATGACAGTACGCGACACGAATGACAGTAGGCGAACACGAGTCCCGATACGTTTATCGTGACAGCGGCACTCCATTGTAAATCTCCGCGCACACCTCGGGTTACCACTCTGCCCTTGACACAGTCGTTCGCTTTCTCGAGCGGGACGAGGCAAAGGAAGCGTTGCAGACAGTAATATGTAACAATACATAATGGGGAAGAACGTCGATACATGTAGTCATGTCAGCAACAAAAACAGAAAAAATTATAAAATGGCAAACTAATAAAAAAGACAAGCCATAGGAAAAACTAAGCATCCACAATATTTGGGAAAGACCACAGCAAAAATACAACAAAACTACCAAATAAGAATAGTATGTGTGTGTTTGTGCTTCGTTGACCACTGGACTGCTCATAACCAGATGTTTCTAAGTACAGTTATGTGGTCAGTACATTTTTCCATGGTTATTTAGTTACTAATTATCCTTATTATGTTGTTAGTGTTGATCTTGTTTTATTTTGTAGTAATATTAGGCTAATTAGTAGGCATAGTAGGCAATCAATGAGCGTAGAATAATAAATCGTAATAGCTAAAATATTTTTTATCGTGTTATGTAGTTAAAGTTTGTAGGTTTGTAAGTGATTCTGCAAATTATAGAAGCAGAATATTTTTTATGTACAGAGTGTGCTGTATATAATGGTACGCCCTGAAAGATGCTCTACCTGCTTTCTATTTTGACCTTCGATGGCGTAAAAAAAAAAACCAGTCAGACTTGCAAATATTATAAAAAGTGCCTATTATGATATGGTTACATGGTGTCACAAATTTTTCTTCTTCTTTTGGATAAAAATATATAGCTATGAAAATGGCAAAAGAGGTATTTATACAGAATCACAATATTGATCAAAATGTGCTTAGTGCCATGTTGAATTTGTGTGCTACAAATGCGATAGCATCTCGCAAAATATTCATGTGTAAGAGATTGAAGACGGACCAAAATATAAGGAAGATTCAAGTTTTCTACAAATACGATATTCTTTACTGACTCGTTGAAAATATTAGGCAAATAATAAGAGAATAAACAATATCCTTCGTTTGTAGCAGTGGCACGCAAAATACCAACCGAAGGTATCCATTTTAAAACTGTTCAAAAACGTGCCCGTATCTAGAAAACCATGGGGTTTTCACTAAGGACAAATTGTTATAATCTACTATCTGGTTCATCAGGGGGCCACAGTGGTGTAGTGGTTAGCCTACTCGCCTCCCATATAGGCGAACCGGGTTCGATTCCCGGCGGGGTCGCTCCCGGATTATCGCGTTTGGGAATCGTGCTGGACAATTTCTCTGCTCATCGGGCTTTCTCGGGTATCCCCCCCCCCCCNGCTGTTCCATACTCACCTAGCTTCACCCTTATCGGCTCTCAAGACCTCGATGTTAAGAGCCGCCCGAATCTGTTCATTCACACTGTTTCATCAGGGTTTACCATTATTTACGGCGTAGTCTGTTGATCAGCGCTTAGTTACGGACTTCCGAAATCAATATTCTGAAAAAAAAAAAATATATATATGTCCTGCCTCTGACTACTTATTTTTTAACGGACACACTAACTGGCATTCTCCACGCAACGTAAGTAGCGACGTAGGAGAAGTAGTGCCATGAATTATGGTCGTACTATAAAAAGTGTTACATTTTATTATAGTTTATAATTTGATAACTGTGAGTTTATTTAATCTAGGTTCTGTTTGTCTTGGACGTCCTAACAGTTTCACAGTTAACACTTTTTCGACACATTATTACGTAAGCTGTTCACGGTTAGCTGAGCACTTTTGAAAGCCCTGATTGAGATCTATTTTTATTCTACTTTATATCCCTCCACTGAAGCCCTGTGTAACATTAATATCTCGCTTTATTTATGCGTCGTACAAACAAAACGACAGAATTATTAGGAATTTAAAGGTTAAACTTTCTTGCAAATTCATAATCGTATGTGTATAAAACAAGAAACACTAATTCCAGTGGCCATAAATTTAAACACTAAAGTTGTAGTACAACGTTATGTACAACAACTAGGTTTTTTTTATTCGTTGCCAATTCACCTGGTAGCCGCACTGGGACAAAGGTTTTGTTGAATAAAATAAAGTTTGTTAGACTCAACCAAATTAATTGTTTGTATATGAGCAATTAAATATTTTGTTTTTGAAAGCAAATTGTATTATTATTTGGTTACGAAAAACTATAACATTTGATTGGTGCAACTAAAGATATTTTGGCTCCACGTACATTAGAATGTTTAAGGTATTATAGAAAAAATGAGAACACGACTGAGATTCGTACCCGGACGATAACTTCACCTAAAGTGAATACTGACGAAGCTAGAATGCTTTTTAATACATGCAGAATGTTCCGCGACTCAATCAAAATACTTTGGCAGCGTGTTATACAGATCATTGGCAACAAAACATGTCATATACAAAAGTAGGCTATGCAGCCCCTGAATAAAAGTCCAACGGAGAGAGGTCTGGAGAGCGCGTCGGCCATTGGACTGGCCCATCACATCCAATCCACCTGCGTGGATTCTCAGATGCTCCACCACGCCCATTTCCGTCACAGTATCCGTACGCTAACACCATGTCTGGGTACTCTGCACTTGTAAACATTCCTGGCATTGCTGTACAGCCACTCGCCTCGACACAGTAACAGAGACTGGCCACGGCAGCCACATTAGCAGTGTCTGCTTACGGTCAGATTGGACACTTTTTGAACAGCTTGTGTGGGACTTACAACATGAAGGTAGTGAATTTATTAAAGATATTCAGTAATTCCAATTTTCGGTTTTATGGCATCTAAGTCCCTATTACTCTGAAATGGGGCTGCATAGCCAACTTGTGCATATAAACTTTTTTTGTTGCCAATTATCTGTATAACACGCTGCCGAAGTATGTCGGTTGAGTCGCGGAACACTCTGTATAATTAAAATACTAAGACAGCTTACGTGAATAAATATCCCAAGTTTTACAACTTGATTTCTTAGATTCCTGCTTATCTTCTTTTGTTGGCATTTTTACATTATTGTTAAGGAACAGTAATCACACTAACAATCACTGTTACTGCTATCCTATTTGTCAAAAAAATTACAAACAAACTCTCGAGCTGTATTTTCGAACGTAGGCAATCAAACGAGTGGCGAAGCAAACATATGCATTTGATTAAACTAAATATTTGGTTTACAGATTGATTTTTTGTCCCAACACAGAGTTTTTAATTATTTAAGAGTGCAGTTTGTAATATTTACTGGCCCAAAACAGAGGTTTTGCTTATTCAAGAGTGTATTTTGTTATATGAATAAAATTAATTCCGTGGCTTTACGAGTTTTGTTTACTCTGCGATATATTTTGTTTGTGCTACTAAATGTACAGTCTGGGGAGAAATTTTGTCGACAAACTTCGTGAGACGATTCCATGCAGAAACAAGTGGGAAATACACGGGACACTTTATACCTAAACTGAATATTAAGGAAGATTATAGAATGTATTTTTGCCAAATATCGAAAACGAAGTGAGATTAAACCACACTTCTCGGAAAATCGTTTTATTTTGTTGGGATTTTCAACCTACGAGCAGATTTCCATAATATTTCACTCCGTAATGAAAATAAGACGAATATCCACCGTATTTTTGCAGGGAACTTTTTTACCGTCGGAAATTATGAACTTTGTTGCCGGTTTATTGAGCAGTGTGGCTTAATTGACAAAGATGGTCCTCTTGTTTCTGCAGCCACGACCCACCGTTTTCTTGTAAAACACCCAAATCTCCTGCTGGCGCGACGCAACGCCTAGCACGTCCGCAACACAACCTACATGCGTGTACAGCATGCTGCAGTGTCCGCTGCAAAGACGATGGTGGACGACATTTCTATACTACTGTAAAGATCATGTACCATAAGCTTGCAGTACTTAAAGTGCCTTACTGTTTCTGGCAAGTGAGTGTGTGATTCCTTGCAGGAAGTGTTGGTTATGCCTACGCTCCTGCAACTGTGCCATCTCCGCCGAAAGTTTCGGGCGCGTTTAACACGCTCTTGGCTGGTTGCAACAAGACGAACATTTGTTTTAGTTAGGTTATACTGATCAATAAATCAGCATCAAAAGTGATTAATTCGTAACGGCAAATAAGTTGCCAGCAAAAATATGGTAGATGCCCGTGTTATTTTAATTACGAGGGGAGATATTAACGATAATTTGCTCTCCGGTTGAAGATCCCGATAACATAAAACGATTTCCGGAGAATCGCAACATAATTCCACTTTTTTCTTGTTGTATTGCAGAAAAAAATACATTTTAAAATCATATTTTTTAAG
Source organism: Clitarchus hookeri (assembly GCA_002778355.1). Classification (NCBI taxonomy): domain Eukaryota; kingdom Metazoa; phylum Arthropoda; class Insecta; order Phasmatodea; family Phasmatidae; genus Clitarchus; species Clitarchus hookeri. Next base: position 215,844 of record NQII01001887.1, on the reverse strand, counting down.
GACTCATTTCCCTATTAATTACGTTTGTGCGTACAGTTCCCCATTTGATTTTTCATAAATCATCCCACGAAATTTCTTTATCGAATCCCACCCCACCCAGTATGTTTGGTCATGCACAAGCAAGTATTTTGTTGGCGGAGAAAAAACCTTTATCTCGTATCTACATATAAATCGTACGATTTTGTTTACGAGGAGACAGTGCATTGTGGTTTGAAAACGTGAAGTTGTTCATGCATATATGCGTGAGCACTATCTCAGAGGGACATGTGAGAATACTCCCTGCTTCCTTGGCTTGGTGAGCTGCCGCCCTCGTTGACTGACTGGTTGTATCGCAAAATATCCGTGCGCCACGTGTCTCATCAGTCAAACTTTCAAACAAAGAATGTCTTTCCTTATTTCGTAAATTTTAATCAACTGCATGTAAAGATATTTTAATAGCCATGAACAGACTTTAGCCCTGTGACTATTTTCCTTTCTACTAAACTGCGTTGCCGGTTTTCCAACACACGATTGTGTTAAAATAACTTTGTGATAACATATTTTGTGCCCCTCATTCAGTTAAAGTTATATCTCACATTAATATTAACATAAGCAAACTGGTAAAGATTTTGGTTCTGTTTACCAATATTAATTATATAGTTGGACCTGATTATTAATCTCTTTTAAGCCAAGATAATGACGCCTGATGCGCTTGTAAAGCGAAAATTTGCCTAAATATGGGTCATTGAAGAAGTCAACTTTTTAGATTGTTCAAGTCTGTCTTTCTGTACAATTGTGATCGTGAGGATAAAGCATTTATTCCGTACCGTCATTAGAACTTTATGTCTGTGAGAAGGGTTCAATTTAGTCTTCTTTCCTGTTGCCTGCACCCTCATTCCATTTACTTCAAAAGCAAATTTCGTTTACAGTTACTGTAAACTTCTTTGTCTATAATTTTCAAGAAATTAACACAGGCAGGTTATGTTGAGTTATTTTGCCTTGTACTTCTGTCTGCATTCTACTCCTGTTTACGCGAAAATGTAGCGTTGCAGTAGCTGTCTGTTTTATCCGGTTACGTTCTTAAACTCGTCCTATTTTGCAAAATGCCAGCGTTCTATTCTCCTGTGGACACAAACGTCAGGCTTCATAACGTTTCTTGTTTACGTGCGCGTAAAAAAAATTCTTCTGGCCCCCAACGAAGTAGAAATTTGCTCCATACTTCATTCTCGCAACGCCGCGTGATAGAACGAAGGTACGAATCGAGTGCAGGGGGAAAAAAAATGAACACTCGCGTCCTTCTTTACCGGCTGGCGAATCCCGGCCCTGCATCGCGTTGTTTGTATTCAGGGAGTTAAGCGACCGGCGGAAATTAAGTTCTCCGATGGGAATTGTAGGTATGCCGCTAGTGTATGGGCGCGAGTTTACTGTCGTCCATTCCGAGTGACAACGGCCGCGCGACCCGAAATTACCATAGCAGCTCGAAAAGCAGGTCACGCGCAATGCGTCAACTGCCACGATTGCCGGTCGCATTGTGTGGCGGTGTTGCCAACTTGGACATTTTCTCACCAGAGCTAATGATTTCAGAGGATGTTCTGGCGGCATTATTTCTGTTTTGCTATAAATATAAAAAATTGCTGATTTCTCTCTATACGTGTGTATATATAAACACACACACACACACACACATATATATATATATATATATATATATATATATATATATATATGAAGAATGGGGCCAAATTCGACCGGAAAACTTCGTGAGGTGATTCGTTATGCAAAATTAAGTGGCAAATATATGACTTTTTGTACCTAAACTAACTGTTAAGGGCAAAATAAATCCCCGGGAATTGAGATTTTGGAACGTATTTATGCAAAATATTGGAAATCAGGTGAGATGAAAGTACAATTTGCGGAATATTGTTTTATGTTATACGGATTTTCAACCTAAGAACAAACACATATTAATACACTCCCCATTATGAAAATAACAGAGGTGGCCATCCTCTTATTGCTGGCAAACTCGTTACCGTCGGGAATTATGAACGTTTGATGCTGGTTTATTGAGCAATATGACCTATGAAATAAAAATTGTCCCCTTGCGCAACTACCTAGGACCCACCGTTCTCGTTTGAAATGCACACAAATATTCCACAAGATTCCGCTGCAGCGATAAAGCGCCTAGTATGCAGGCGATACTCCCTACATGCATGTATGGCCAGTGCACAGCCGATGGTGGCGGACAATGTTAACAACTACTATATACAACGCTTACCATACATTAATAAGCATCCACAACTGTTCGTTTGTGGCGACAGTCGGTGTGTGATTCCTTGCAGGACGTAAATATATTGGTATTGCCTACGCACCTGGAACTGTATCGCTGCTGCTGTGTACTGTGCGGGCTTTTGAACGTTGAAACAATTGGCGCAGCTGCGTAGAGCAATGCCGTTACAACGCATCACATTTAAGTGGTGTCAGGTAACACATTGCATTTGACAACAAAATCTGAGGCATACCATAGGTTTTATTGTACAAACATGTATCACAAGCACTTGCATAGGAAAGGCTCGATGGCACGGCCCCCAGATTCGACGCACAGTTCACAACGCCGCACCAGCGATTGTCGGACACGTTTGAAAACACCCTCATTGTACCGAATAATCCCGGCAGCTGCAACGATGCGGGCGACGAGGTACCCTTCGGGTTCTTCCGCCGTTTCATACATCAGGCTGCGTATGTAACTCCAGGAGAAATAGTCCAATTGATTCATATCAGGGGATCGTGGAGGCCAGGGAACAGGACCCCCACGGGTTATCCATTCTCCAGGGAATACGAGATTCAGGTGATCGCGCGCACGTCGTGAACAGTAGGCAGGGGCACCGTCGTGCTGGAACCACATGGCCGCTCGTGTCCGTAACGGGACCTCTTCCAGTAATGTCGGCAGAGTTTCCCGCAGAAATGCGGCGTGCACATTGCCGATGAAACGACGTGGTAACAGGAAGGGGCCAACCAACATGTTATGTATTACGGCCACCCAGACGTTGATACTGAATCGCTGTTGATCCCTGTGGACGAATGGGGGTGTGAGGATTGACATCCGCCTACTCGTGGATAACCTGCACTTTTTTCAGTTTGTGTGTTTGATGTCTCGTCGAAAGTGAGTTCATTAGACACAGGAACATGCAACCAGGCACTTGAAAGGAACTGAGGAAGGATTCGGCCATGGCCTTTATTAAGGAACCGTCCCAGCGTTTGCCTATGAAGTGACTTCGGGAAACCATGGTTAACCGAATTCTGGATGGCCTGACCAGGATTCTAACCCGCGTCCTCCCGAATGCGAGTCCAACATGTTACTGTTCACCCACTTCACTCGGTCCCTGATATTTTAATGACGGGATATGTTCACACGAACCGTCAGGACTCATAAACGTTTGATGTTTGTTTATTTAACAGTATGGCCTAGGTAACACACAGAGTCTCCAGTCGCAACTGCCTGAGACCATCGCTTTCGTACAAAACGCACATACATAAAGCTTCGGCTGCAGCGATACATGTCCTAGCGCATAAACAATAGTCTTTACATAAAACAGCAGCGACGGCAATACGGCTCCAGGCACGTAGGCAATACCAGTACTTCATGTAGGGAATCTCACACCTACTGTCGCCAGGAACACATTGTCGGTTGTATTGTCGTAAGCTTTTTAATGCATGGTAATTGTTGTTTACAGTAAGTAATAAGTATCTTTCAATATTGTCTGTGCAGTGGGAACAGCAACTTACCACACAAACATATATGACGTATTGCGTACTTACGAGTCACTGCATCGCTGCAGCGGAATCTAGCGGAATATTTGTGTGCGTTTTAAACGAAAACACTGGGTCCTATGCAGTTGCAACAAGGGGAACATTTTTGTTTCGTAGGCCATACTGCTAAACAAACAAGCATCAAATGTTCATAATTCCCGACGGTAACGAAGTTGCCCGCAAAAAGATGTTTTCATAACGGGGAGTGTTATTAATGTGAGTTTGCTCTTAGAATGAAGATCCCGATAATATAAAACCATGTTCCACGAATTGTACTTTCATCTCACCTGGTTTCCGATATTTCACAAAAGTATATTCCAAAATCTCCATTTTCGGGGACTTATTTCGCCCTTGATATTTAGTTTAGGTACAAAGTGGCCTGGTATATATTTGCCATTTGATTTTGGATAAAGAATTACCTCATGAAGTTTGTCGGTTGAAATCAGCTGGAGGCAGATTTAGTGATTTAAAAGAAGACTTTAATAAACTCTAAATCTGAATCAGTGAGAATTTCACTGTTTCAATTGGTTCACAGTATATGACTAATTCAACAGTCACTTTAGCGAATATAACTTATGAATCAGTGAAAAAATGCCAGTTTTCCTTCACTTATTGATTCACTGACATGTTTTACTTATTCATCAGCCATTTTTTTACTGTTTACTCTGTGATTTGTTTTTTGACTGATGCATCAGTTGAACAACAACGTGTAAACATGGCTGCCGAACAACGTGTAAAAACGGCCGTTAAACAGCGCGTATCAAGTGAAATAACAAAGCATAACTAATAAAACCAATGAAAAAAACTTTCTAAAATATGTTTTGTATTTCAAAACACCATTTTACCAGGTAACAGGAACATTCAGTCTTTTATTCCGTTTGTACATATTTCATTTCGTTTTCATGTTATCATCACAGCGCTGTGTTTTGAAGGTTTAAACTGCACAAAGTGTGGCGAAGAGAGTGCACTCAAACGTACTATTCGTTTTCAACAATCCTTACGTTACCAATTAAACTAAACGCGAAAATAAAATACATATAATTTAAAATTACAAATTTTCGATGAGGAAATATAAGTCATGTTTTCCTCTTCTCTATCAATGTGTCTTGATAGCTGCTCTGCCGACGTAGCTCAGGGGCAGAGTGGCCAATTTTTCAGTTAGAATCTCGCGCTCGTGTGTACTGTGGATTTGTCATCAAGTCTGTCTGCTTGAGCTCGTCACACGGCAAATTACACACACTCACTCTCAAACGTCAAAAGTCACACACGCTATGTCCAACGGAAGCTCATATGGTAAGGTAACGGTCCGAAAGTGGATTATAAAGGTGATGGTTAGGGAGGGGTGGGGGGAATCTGTTCAATCCAGCTGGCCTGCGGTTTTTTTCCTTTCTAAGTTACTGTGAATTACGCAATATAAATAGTAAGCTATCGTAAATATGTTTATTTATCGTAATTATTTGGCTAAAGTCAACAAAATTAACATTTCATTCGCAGTTGCGAAGTCGTCTCTTATTCAAATTGTTTCACGTCACTTGTTCAATCAGTGAAATTCTTTCACTCAAACAACCAGTGGTTTTCCCACTTATTCTAAGCGGAGCCATTTTCACTGATTCGAGTAGTTGATTCTCACTGCGTATCAGTGATTTTCCGCTGATTCCAATTTAGAGTGTATTGTTTTCTATTATCAGTTTATCGCATTTTTGTGTCGTCAGGATTGTTAGCTTCCCCACAATGTATGACAACACGTGGAGAAAGGTGTCTTTTGCGGGAATAGCGATACGGTTTGACCCCATCATAAGCGACATATTTTGGTATCCTCTACACTGGAAACGCACTTGAAGTCTCATCTATACCGCTTTAGAATACTGTGCGTTTGTACGCACGTCTAGCGAATACGTTGTCGAAGTAATTCAGATAAGATTATTCTGCCTAGAATTTTCAATGGTTTCGATTTCTGAAGGTGAAATGTGTATTTATGGTGAGATACAACTATAAAAAAACTTATATTGTACGTATTTCGTGTGCTAAATAAAATTTGAGATGGACTAAGATTACAATCTGAAGATTTTCTGGTGGTTTTTGAATGTGGATTTAGAAACTTTGTGTTCAAAAATGTTGGCAACTCTGATTGTGTCGTGTTAAATGTGATGAACGTAATTTCATCGGCGTCTGCGAGGCCAGGGCAATGTCCCGACCTAACGGCTCATCGTAAACGTCCCCTCCCCCCCTCCTATAACAACCCTCATCATCCCTTCCCGTACCAATATTTTTTTTACGGTCGCTAATACGATTAAAGGCTGGAAAGAGGGATGGGGCAGTTCCACCATGATGGCCCCGCGCAACTCCAGGCAGTTTTATAACTCGGCAGAGATATTATTTAACGGGGTGGCGGGCGGCAAACGACGCGTGCTTTGTGTTTTCGGGACGATGGGAAGGTGTAATTTTTTTAATTGAAGGTGCTGGAGTATGCCTAAAGCTTGTTCATTTTGCTTTCGTTTTTTTGACTGGGCCCTTCACGATTCTGGCGGTGGACGCATATATACTTTCACCGTTAACAGGTTTTTTTTTTCCTTCAAACTGTTGATAATCGGGCTCATAGCTCAGCACATATTTTTACCCGTACACTGATTCTCAAGTGGACTTACATGTGTAGACACTCGGTACTGCAGCCTCTCACAACTTTCCCTGTGTCCTGCGTAATATGTTATGCATGAAAATTTAGTAGCAACCGTAGTAGCATTTAGTATATGTTATATTCATTTCATATGTTTCCTTTAATGACTACACAAAAAAGTTTGTTAAATTTTTTAATAAGTAAATTTTTTTTCTTGCTGACTCATTTTTTACATTTCCTAGTTCGGAACGTATTCGGTTTGGTTCTATAGAAATATTGCTGTAATCTTAATAAATGTAATTTGTTGCATTGTCTTCTATGGTCGTCGCTGAAGTATTTGAGGTCAGATATTATTATGATGACGCTGCATAGCATACTGACCGAGTAATGGAGCACAACTGTGACACGAAAGAAATATGATGCGAGCCAACGAAGAAGGAAGAGGGGAAACAGACTGATAGGCATTGTTATGTTGGTTACCTCGCACGTGACTTCCTCGAGAAACCAAGCTTTCCGCGGCCCGAGTAAAAATTCTCTGTGTATTTCGATTATTTTTTTTTGTATTTGAAAGTCAGCGAATGATTTCTTATTTACAAAATTATCCGTCGCGAAAATGAAGTACGAATTTTTATTTATTTTTAAGAGTTACACTCTATTCCAGTTAAGAAGGCAAGATTTTGACAGCCCGTGTGTGGTGATATAACACTAACGAAATTAATAACGCACCATATACGAAATACTTTATCAGCTGATCCGTGTACAAATAAAACTTGCTTTATGTTGGCTATCCTGGCAGTCTTGCCCACGCACACGTGGCCATGGAAAAATGTACGGACGGAGAAGAGTTCTTAGACAAATGATCAATATATTTTTTTTGCGCTGTTTACACATTATGTGTTATCGACGTGTAGGTGTCAGTTTCTCTTCGCTTCTCCTAGACTTATAGTACTAGTGACAACTATGGCTTATGAGATGTTTGATATTAATTCGACGAGGCCGCAGGACTATCGCAGGGAATTTTCAAACCTCAGTTCTTTCAAGGCAGTGCGAGGCGTAAAGGGGAATTAAAAAAATATGTGTTAATATTCGTTCGTCACAGCCACTGACTGTTCCGCCGTTCTTTAGGAAGCGTGGCCCCCAGAGAGACACGCTGCCGCTCATAACTAACATTTACGATGTGTAAAAAAAAAAATTTATGAACGAATACGCCGAATGATACATTTTCCGCTAGCTCTGTATATTTTTTTAAGTTACATATTTCCATGTGCTGCGATTCTGCTTGCTAATAATTTATATTCGGCCTGTAATTACTGACCCGTCATGGCTCGCCATGTTATCTGTGGTACCTTTTTTTTTTCTTTTTTTTTTTTTTACTAAACTAGGCTTCCCTCCCCCATACTGTTTAAAGTGTCTTCTTGCTGTATTACATTAATATATTAATAGAACTAAGAAAGTGGCACGTACGTGAGTATTTTCAAAGAAATTCTATTATTATTCCACATGACATATTTCAAACTCGAACTGTTTCGGGACAGCAAAAGCCGAAAAATGAATTTGCAAATATCATTCGTGAGTGGAGTATGTCGACAGTGCTGCTACCTGTATGCAAAACCTGCAACCTGACCACGCGTGTACAAAGGGCTGACGCTACACGCCAGTTTTAATAACGAAATACGTTATTACTAGAATGAAAGTGCGCTGACTGGAAATTTCTCCGAATTCCTATTTTTCCCCTGGCTTGGCGTCAACAATTCTGGAACGTCCGAAATTGTAATGCATGATTAGATCCACAGTTGCAGCCTCAGAAACGTTAAATCAAATTCGTTTTCTATAATAAATTAAACAGTGCTCAGCAGCTTTACGTCACAAACACATGTTTGCCTGCTGAAAGTGAAAGTCCCGTAATCTATGGCATTAATGCTGGAAGTGTCAAACTATATTACGTGCAATTTACAGCAGTGAGTAATCGTTTCCTTGGAAAATGGTTCTTGTGAAAATTATATAACAAAAGACAGGCCACTACTGGAAAAATACAGCAAGAGTGACGCCAAACGCCTTGCTACTTAATAAAATTGTGTACATTAGTCTGCATGCTCCTACATATTAGAGATGTGACTTAAATTAAAGTTTTATACTTAACAGACATTATTTCCTGACAAAAAAGTTATTTTATGCATGGTTTTCTATTTTTAGTTATATAATCTAGCTATCTTTTAGAGAAAAGTTCATCTATGTATAAAGGCTGTAAAATTTGTTCGCCTGTACAATGACAAATGTGTCAGCTTATGGCAGCATGTAAATAAACAATGCAGCTGCTACCTAACCCACCACCTGATGGCGGAGGAATACGCAGTCGAAAAGTAAACATTGTCGCTACTTTCGCCGAACTGTTAAATTCTTTCCTTCGTGCCTCGAATGGAGTGTATTTTTACAACCAGTATGTATTCTTTATTATTTCGATACGTCATACTGGTTTTTCGCTAGTTGTTATTCGCAAGATATGATCCTCCATTATTTTACACCGAAGAGCCAAAAGAAACTGGTACACCTGCCTAATATCGTGTAGGGCCACCGCGAGCACGCAGAAGTGCCACAAGACGACGTGGCATGGACTCGACTAATGTCTGAAGGTATTCAGGAGGAAATTCACACCATGAATCCTGCAGGGCAATCCACAATTCTAATCTGCGCCAACTTGAGAAAGGGTTGCACGTCTGTCCCGTTTAATGATTCTCGTCAGTCTTCGTTCGTCCCGTCCGTTCACGATCTTTTTCCAGCCGCAGCGATGTCGAAGATTTGATGTTTTCGCTACCTCGGAGATGCTATGTCCCATCTCTCGTGCGCCGACTATAACACCACGTTCAAACTCACTTAAATCTTGTGAACCTGCTATTGTAGCAGCAGTAACCGATCTAGCTGCCGACCACATCGCGTTACTCTGATTAGTTCCATACCTCTGTTATTTGCATACGCACGCCTATACCAGTTTTTTTGGCTCTTCAGTCTACTAACTATGATTGATTTCAAAGTATCAGTGTACCAGCGTTTTCTATTAAGTTGTCGTTTATTCTTGGAGAACTGGTTAATATGCATGCAATATTTGTGTAGCAGATGCAGTTAAGTTTTCAAATATTTTGGTTGGCTCGTGATACGAAAGCAAGTGGTTAAATAGTATTTTTGGTGTTCAATAAATAGCATATCTGTAGCGATCAATCTGAAACTCGACCGTGTGCTGGCAATTACGAGGGGTATGGTTAAAAAACATACACGCCATATTTAAAATTCTATTTATAATTTGTGGATTTGTGAAGTTCATTTCCTTACTAGTCGTGTGCACCTGTTGCCATAGATGTTTAATTTGGTTGCGTGGCAAATGTACGTAAGGTCCCGGTTTGGAGAATTTCGAGGTGGAACTAATTTCGTTCCAGTTTTCAGGCCTGAATATTGTGCTGTTCTTTCATCGTAATATTGCATAAACTGTGCGTATATTCGCATTCGAGAGGACCCGCGTTCTGTTTCCTGCCCACACATTCTGATTTTTGTTTTCCAAAACCAACGTTGGTGAATGTCGAGATGGTTCCGTAATGTAGACCATGGTCTGTTGGTCGATTTCTTCTTAGTTTCCGATTCTCCAAGTCACCGAGCCAAACTCAGATGATCCAAACGCTGAAAAGGCCTTAAGTCATACACACCACACTTTGGAAGGCAAAAAAAAAAAAAACACATACATAATCATCTTCCTTTGGTTTTCACCACTGTATAAATGCCTGGAGTCTCTAACAGTAGTTCTCAATCAGTTTATGTAATATTTTGTAAAGAATATGTAATTAAATATTGTAAGGTTAATATGAGCCTGCCAGAAATAATTTATGCTTTTCTCCTCTGAAATGTTTCAGTTATTTCGTACACCACTTAAATTTATTAGTAAAACTGTACATGCACAACAATTGAGAGTTATAAGGAATACAAGTAAAAGTTGAGTAAAGAGGATTTAGGTGGTGCTTAGAATCGATGACTTGAGGGCCGATGAGGGTGAAATGAGATGAGGAAAGATTTCCAGCGGAATGCAAAAGTAAGAAAAACGGTAGTACCCCTAGAAAAATACGCTGAACAACGGCAACGTCAGCCACGTTTCTCACGTAGGAATAAAAGTTAAGGTACCGTCAAGCAGGAAGTTCCACACCTTAAAGTAACACTATTGCCTAATATTACTTCAAAGTGTCAATCTGTTTCGTTGTAATAAATATTCCATTGTTAGCTCGATAAGTGCTATCCGATTTGTGCTATATGGAAATGAAGGCGCATTTTGAAGTGTCACATTTAAGATGGTTCCGACGTGCAGCTACGAGGTTCTGAAGAAATAAATTGATAAGGTCTATACTGCCACACTCATAAAATATGCCATCGCCTCTACGCGCAATACTGTCAACATTTTGTTGATGGAAAGTGTGTAGCAAAGTTCAGTGCAGGCTCCTATAGGCTATTCACGGTAAAGTGAGCACTTTTGAAATCTCTCTCATTTGAAATAATAGTCAGTAAATATATTTAATTTTTGGCTTAGACAATACATTAAATTTTAGCATTGGACATTAACTTGCGGAATATACACAATGTGTTTATTACTTCCATGGCAATATTTATTTAAAAAAGGTGATTAAAGGATAAAAATTTGCTGAAAGGAAAAAGCAACTAGGGCCTCAGAAGTGCTCATTTTACCGTGAACAGCCTACGTATATCGTAGTTTAGTTCAGTAGTAGTTAGAAATAACACGTTCTATGCCAGGGGCTGACGGTTGACGACGAGGGACGAGTCGACAGCCATCATCGAAAATATAATGTGGAAACCTCCTGCTCTGCAATTCCTCGCCAGCAGCGCTCATCTTGGATTTCCCTTTTCTCCCTCCTGCTCCATCACTACACCTCAGCACATCATGCTCTTGCATTCTGTGTTGGTGTATTTCTCATATTCCTTCCAGTCTCTCTCGTCTCCCACGTTCTATCCATCGTTTTTTCGCATATGCTTCCTGTTTTTCCTCTTGCCAACAACACTAGGGTTTCTCATAGTTCTCCCATTCTCTTGCTCTATCTTGTCTCCACATTCTCCCAGTCTCCTTCCTAACTCTCTTGGTCGTCCTATCTCTCATTACTCACGTCCTATCCCCCTATCCCATCTCCCACCCTTGGTATTTTCTCAAGTCTCCCTCTCTCATCTTGTCCCCCGGGCTTTGTCAGAGTTCTCCCGTTTTCCTTCCTGCCTCTCCCATTCATTATATCCATCGGGGAGTTTTCACATATTCCTCCCACCCCTCTTGCTTGCATCTCGCCCACTCCACCATCACCGACCCTTGTGGTTTTCTCAGAGTCCTCCCATTCTCCTTCCTACATTCCATGTCCTATCACCTCTCCCATCACCCATCCCTGGAGTTTTCTCAGAGTCCTCCAGATCTCCTTTATGGTTCTCATGCTCTGTCATTCCTTCCTACCTCTTGTCGCTTGGGAGGGTTTCCTCGGAGTCCTTCCAGTTGCCTTCCTACATCTCTCTAGTCTCCCACATTATATACCTCGGGGGTTTTCTCAGAGACCTCTCAGTCTCCTGCCTACCTCACACATCCTAGCCCCTTCTCCCATTTCCCACCCCATGAGTTTTTTCACAGTCCTGCCTATCTCTTTTATTGTTCTCACACTCTCGCATTCCTTCCTACCTCTCGTCCCTTGGGAGGGTTTTCTCAGAGTCCTCCAAGTCCCCCTCCTGCTTCTCTCTATCCATCCCTCGGTTTTTTATCATATTCCACCCACCCCATGCTCTTGCTTCTCGTGCCCTCCTCCATCACTGCCATCAGTCGTATACCATAGGTGGTCATCTTGAATTCCCTCGCACATCACCAGAGAGTGTTGGAAGTGCTTCAGTTTGCGGCTAGGAGCGCCGGTATCAGCGTGGCCATTTTTGTATATGTTGGTTCACCATGTGTGGAAGAGATTTTTATAAAAAATACCGGCAGTTTACACAGTACCGCGGCCACAGTCCTGCACTTTAATAATAATGATAATAATAACAGTAAAACAAATAAATGTACATTTTTTCTAAAAACAAGCATTAAGGACGTCAACGTAAGGTGAAATTAACTATGCACCTAGTGCGTGCATGCTCAAGCCGGTGGGTGGATCTCTGTATACACACTACCTAGCTGCGCATGTGCCGAAACGAATGTAACCGGCACTCGTGCATGTGCGGGATATATTAACATTCTGTAACAACTAGTAGTATATTAATAACTCACACGGCAGCAGCATGGTCGCTCTCGCTCTCACTCCGCCCCACCGCAGTGTCTCCCTCCCCATTTTACCATGCACATGGCATAACCATGCAGATGGCTCCTGGGGTTGGGACTGGGGCAGTATGCTACGCTAACAAAAACACCACCGGAATTTGTTTTCCTTATATGGAAACAAGTCGTGTGCATGTTTGAGTATAAGGAAAATAAACATCAGCAACGCCGCAAGTATGGTGTACTGGCGGCATACAATCTCGGAATCGAATAAACGACCCTTCTAAAAAAAATCATAGCGGACAAAGGAACTCACAGACAGGCTACAGCAAATGGGAAGAGTACAGTAGAGCCATATGTGGAGAAAAAAGGGGGAGACAGCACAATAAATAGCGAATGAAAGCAAGTACGACGCGATCACTAGTTACTACAGTGCTAGTGTATTACGAATACAATTTCACATTCACAAGCCCAGGTCGGAGAACCAACATAAATGACAAATCCCTTCGCTAGTACATACATGAATGATCTTAGAATGTGAAATAGTACACACTATGACTTACCAGTAACATGCCTGACAAGATAAGGATATATCTTGCACAGGCTACAGCATGCCACCATTCAACAGCACCAACATCCGCCAACAGCAACACCCCTGACAAGATAAATATGGCCCTTGCATGTGCTACTGAATGCTGCTGGAAAAAAAACAGCATGTACACACACTGCATGACATACTGGTAACATGCCTGACATAATAAGGATACCTCATGATAAAGATGGCTCTTGCATGTGCTATAGTATGCTGAAAAAAACGTATAACTGGAACAGTGTACAAGTATGCGCACGAGCGATTGCAGAAACAGTACATACACACAGCAGGACATAGTGCTACCATCCCTCTACAACAACAGCATACCTGACAAGATGAATATGGCGGTTGCATGTGCTATAGTATACTGCTGGAATAAACACACAAATTGAATGAAGCAACAATTATATCAGTTGTTGTTCGAGAGGGGAATGGAAGCTCTTCACCTTCGACAATCTCAGAGCGAGGAACTGCCTCCTACTATTCACCCCGACCCCATTCTCTCTCCCAGAGACAGATGTGTATATGATGATACAAGTCTGCCTCAGAGGTGTGTGTACAGTACATTATTATCATTCATGGTAGCCATAAGGGGCTGTATGAATGGCATCGTCCAGGATCTTGCGTTTTTCTTCCATCCATGAAAGAGCTAGTTTGTTAGTGCATATAGTATATATGTCGTGATGGTATGTCCTGATGCTGTTGAGCTGTACTCTTATTACTTGCTGTACAATAATACTAGTTTGACGCATGACGTATTAGAAGTATTAGAGCGGCTTTGTCACCACCACCCCCCCCCCAGCCAGATTAAACCAGTGTAGAGAGACACATGTAAATAGCAATCACCACAGAGAAAGGTCAAGCAGAGGCAGAAATGCGCTTCCAAGATGTATACGTGTCCTGCTGCGTAGGCCAACCCACCCACACCTCCTACACCCCTAGCAAGCCTGTGAGATTTGTTGAATGCAGAGAAATCACGAGATAGGCAGGTGTAATTCGCCTGAAGTCAGAAAACACGCACCGAGGAATAGCTGACAGACAAGCTGGAAAGGGTGCCACCTCCCCCCACCCACCAACCTTCAGGAACTATGGCACGATTTTGAAATGCTTCATTGTACTGCGCCTTCCCACCTCACCCCCTCCCTCAACAAGTGGACACGTGTCGGAAATTAGGGAGGGAGGCTAGAAAGGATATAAATCTCTTTGCGGGGCAGGTGGGGTAAGTCAGAAGAGTACATCAGATCAGACAGTTGAAGATTACCGCACCGAGAGGTTAGTTATAGAGACAGTGATCAGTTGAAAATCAGTCGCGCCGAGTGCGGCCAGGGGAGTCGGACCCCCGGCCACAGCAGTCCATCAGTAGGGGGATCAGATCAGTTAATTATTACGGCACAATGAGAGCAGTACGTCAGTAGAGCCGGAGAGTTCGTCAGAACCGCGCAGAGAGAATTAGACCGGGAGATCGGAGCCTGGTCATGTCCATCAATCGAAGCAACGAGCAGCAGGTGGCGCGGAAGTTTGGTACCGCCACCTCGGGATGCGGAGATAGTAAGTCGTGACATTAAGGGGTCAGCCCAATCGGGACACGAGCTGCAAAACGCAGAATGCAGGGCAGAGTCAGAGACAGTTACCAGAGTCATGTCGGACGAGTAGTTTGACCACATCGGGACACGAGTTAGCCAGCCAGTTACCGCATAATTCAGTCAGTTTCCAGTCAGTCAGTTGCAACGCACCAAGAAGGCGGAGTCGAGTGGTGAACTTCACCTAGAAGTGCCATGTCGAGCAAGTGGGATTGTCCAGTGCAGCCCGTACCCGCGAAGGATGGGTGGGACCCACACACACATGGTTCCTCGCCGGGACATGGTAGGGTAGTAAGCAGTCAGTAACTACCTTATGCCGAGAACGGGAGCGAGTGGTGAGCCCCAACGAGGGGCGCCACATCGAGAGGAAGCCAGCTGCGTGCAACAAGCCAACCACAGAGGGCCAGACCATCCAGTTCACCAGACCTCATCAACTGCCAGAACAACTACCACGCAACATGAGCAGATAAGTAACCCCATCGTCACTCAGGGACCTGTCCTGACACCTGATGCCCCTACAGCATCAGAAACGTAACCAGAACATTGTAACCAGCCCTTCAGGCCTTAAACTCGTAGGGCATTAATGTTTGAGAAAATCCTCTGCAGGAAGTATGTGTCAATTCCGCAACAGTGCCGGGAATGTATAAGGAAAGTCCCGTTAAATAAACCTTTTCCAAACTAAGAAGTCGTGATGAAGTCATTGTGTGATTTACCCTAAAATCCCTGGAACCCTATAGTCTGTGCCACATAACATTAACAAAAGACGCTACGAACCATCTGTACACAACGGTACAATGTGTTATTTGACTTCCCATTGTGGGAACCAGCATCACATTTATAATCTTCTATGGTGATTTTATTTTGTGCTATACTCTTCTGTGTCCATTTAGCTCGCTTCACTACTTTATCCTTACACTTATAAGCATACAACTTCGCCCTCAGCCCAACAAAGTCAATTATATCATGGCCTCTACACTCATCCTTGAATTTACCAATCACCCTTGCATTGGCGGGCGAGTAGCAGGGATAAGTGGGAGGGTAGGCACTGGAGTCGAACTCGGCCATAAGTGCCATGTCTGAGGCGAGGTCCCTGTAGAAATCGAGGCAGGCAATCTCCATCACAAAGGAATCGGTGTCTGTATATATCAGGATCACATTATCGCCATACTGTGCCCTCATTACATTGTAGTGGGAGCAGTCCTTAATAGTCTTCGACAGGTCAATACAGTGAAGCCAGCGTAGATGGACTTATCAAATACTAGCGAACCGGCATGGCTTCGCCCAGGTAATATTGAGTTTTATAATGATACACTAATAAATAAATTGGGAAAAGACAATTCATTTATGTGAAAACAGAATTACAAAATTATTCTATGTTGTCTTAGGTTTTTAACTGATTACGGCATTCCAAATGGAAGGAAATATTTTTTACCCGATATCCAACAAGTAGGGTATGGTTTTTGGAGTGTATCTCTGCAACTTTCGCATAGTTACAACATTTCCGCTTTACAGCGTTGATGTATGAAAATCAAAACGTGAGTTTCACCATGTTGTAGCTTTAGAAATAAGTGTACCCAGGTACTACTTTTTGTGCTTGGCTGAGAGATCTTAATCGATTACCAAAGTTAAGGAACATTCCCATCGGAGGGCACGTATAATATTCGGTCCTGGTTGTTATCGATTGATAGTAGTCGTTAAGCTATTTCAGAGGTCCTTGGGCAGCCTGATAAACTCTGACCAGAGGAAAAAAATATTTTGGTCTTGTTCCCAGCCATTGCAGAATTAGGTTCTGTTGTTATTCTACAGGAACCATACCATTTTCCAGGATAAAAAGTATCCTATATCCTATTACAGGACCTAAAGTACCTACATACCAAGTTTCATCAAAATCTGTTCAGTTGTTATGGACCTGAGTGGTATCAAACATACACACAGACTTTCGCATTTATATTATAAGTAGGATGAAATGTTCATGATCTAATTTTACCAGCGATAGAGATTTGTCGTATAATTTTCGGCATTTGAAAGTTGGTTTTGCGATAAGCTTCTTAGCACGTAGTTCGGTTCATACAAGTTCCATATACTGGCATTTATGCTTATTCTCCATGAGCTCACTGCAAGTAGCATTGATTATTATCTTATAAAAGTCCTTTTTGAAGATGTTTGAGGCTGCCTGGTGTTTCTCCATATTCAGTTCAATATAAGGCTTTAGCCACCCCTTCTGGTTGAATTGTAGGACACAATGTATAGTCTTCATCCTGAACCCATAGTCCAATGCCTGCTTGAGAGTAACATAATATACAATATAATTTGTCTTTTTTTCAAGAGTGGTCATGAGCTTGGTTTGTTTTAACCCGGGGGTGGGGGAGGGGGTGGCACTCATTCTCTGGCAGGAACAGAAGGTCTTCATGGCCGTCATAGAGCGTCTTAGGATACTGTACACCCACCTCCATTATGATGCCAACACCTCCATCATCTGGCACGGACATAATGTCGATATCAGTGCCGGTCCATTTGAAACTGCCGTATGGCAGCAGCAGGGACATTGCCCATCCATACAAGTAATTTGCGTCTACATACTGGAGGTACGTAGATAGCCTGCTGGCATCATACATGGCAGGGACATCCTTGTTGTTCGCCACTATGCAATAATTGATGCACTGAGCCACCCCTCCCCCGATACCAGCCTTGATTAACAGGCAGATGTCGTAGTCTACAAGGAGGTCTAACTCCACCTAGGTCTAGCGCAACATTGCATCAAACAATAATCTGGGGGCACTCGCATAACAGACACAATCAATCCATAAGTGGACATACATAACTCTCTAAAGTTCTCGAATATGTCGCACAATATCAAGATGTAATTCTGTAAATACAGCTCAGCATAATTTTTCGGTGTACAGCAACCAAGCGTCGTCCAGACCATCTGCTCATGATGGTACTTTTTGGTGATGCTACATCCGGTGAGGCGGTTGTGGAATGCATCGATGTCTGGCAGTTGTGGCTCGTCGAGCTTCGCCACTAGTCGACATAGTCATAGGGGAGACAAGCTCTCGGCTGTGGAGTCGAAGCTCTATTCTGTAATCGGGAATATTGATGGCAAGGTTTTTACCACCCTTTCTGCTAAACTGGACGAACATCTTTCTGTATCGACCGAGGATGTGATTAAGCTGGGTGCTTTAAGTGCTCAGCTAGAGAATGTAGTCAACTTGGAATCGAAACTCAGCACTGCCGTATAAGGAATATCTAATGGAGTTCCTACTCGCATGATCGAGGAGCTAAAAGCTCGCATCCACCCTTTGGGTGTGGGGTTCTGGATATTGAAGAGCTTATACAGCACAGTATTGGTCGTTTCCTAACTGACATGCACACAGACAATGATAAATGGAAACATTGCCAGCATGTGCGAGATGCAGTCATCAAACTAATCTCCATGTCTGACGATAATATTACAAAGGTGATCTGGCATAGAGTGATCGCCTAAATATATCTACTATGAACATTCTGCTTTTACTATTAATACAATGGCCACTACCACCGAGGATTTACATCATGTAATTGAAAGTGTGCGCAACTGGCCAAGCGCATGCGCATGGAGCAGAATGCTGCATTGGAAGAGGCCTTCTGACAGCTCACATCTCGGCTAGATAATTTACAACAGCGAACTGTTCCCCCTGCTGAAATGCAGACTGAACCGGACGTCGAACCCGGATGTAGGAGGAAGAGTATGATACTTCTGGAGGAAACTGCAGCTGTAGAAGGTGTTGATTTGCTTTTAGCGATATTGAAATGTAAAAAAGACAGATCTCACTAACACACAACATCCATTGGAAATTACCTATCTTCGTATATGAGGTTTAATGATGGAACAAATTGTGTTTATAGGCATAATAATAAATGTTTCTTGTGGAACAAGCAATTTTTTTTCTACCAAGTGATTTTATACAGATTGATGATGAAGCAATGTCGGCATCCCCAGGCCTCTATGTATAGCTGTTTAAGCACGAGCCTGGTGGGTTCTTGTGGGAGAGACTTCGCTAATAAAACCATATACATAGCCTCAGCAATGCTTATAAGGTTGAGATGCATCCGAAATTCTCCATTGTTGCCCACCTGTTTCTGGACGTCGGCATAGCGAGCGGCTTGGGTCTGACTTCGAAGCTTGATGGAGGCAGTCTGCTGTGTATGTATTCTGGGACGATGTGAATGAGCTTGTATCATGTCTATGGCTGATAATTACATCTCAGTAATCTGGCAATAATTCCCACACAACCAAAATTCTGATTATTATAGAAGAATTGCATGAAGGTAGTTACATATACTAAGAAACAATGTCTCGTGGACAGATTGCTGCTGAGCTCCACTGGCCTGCACACTGTAATTATCGCAGGCGAAAAGTACCTGCCTTTGGGCAGAGACATCTACCAGGCTGACCTAGTTGAAATGATCCCACATATTTACTGCTAATAAGGGCTATAGATACATGTTAACAGTATTAAATGGTTTCAGTAAATATGGATGGGCAGTACCAGTTCACTGGAAACGATGCCTCGATGTTGTCGATGCGATGAAGACTGTTTTACAAGATAAATAATCGCCTAAAAATTTGCAGAAGGATCTTGGAAGATAATTCTTTATTCCCACCTTCTGTTCGCTAATGGCTGCGAATAAAATTAATTACTACAGTACATTGGGTGATAAGAAGGCATCCATCATGGAACAATTTAAGTGCACTATGAATAATTACATGTTCCAAGGATTTTCATTGTGGGGAAGTTACAAGTGGCTGAACTTACTACATCATTGGATATCTGACTACAATCATCACAAACATGACACCATCTGCATGTGGCCAGTGGATGTTAAGGATAGTTCTTTGCTGTTGACTGTGTTCAAAAATTAGAAGAGATTGGACATGCACAAAACTTAAGAAAATATTGGTAACGATGTTCAGATATCATGAGTGAAAGAAACATTTGCGAAATCATACACCCCTAACTGGAGCATGAGGTCTACAGGACGACATGATTCGTCATTACAAACCATGGACATATAATCTCGGCGATTTGAATGGTGACAAACCGAAGGCCTGATTTAACGAACAAGAGATCATGACAACCAAGTTGCCCGATGTGCATTTAGTTGAGAAAGTGCTTCGCCGACCAGGTAGCCAGTTTTTTGTGAAGTGGTAAGGGTTCGATTCGCGACACAATTGCTGGGTACCGATGCCATTACTTACTGATGTGTAATTATACCCACAGAGCATTGCAAGAGGTGTGTGATTGCGCCTGTATGTACTACAGTTAAATGTATTTTTTGAAGTATAAATAAAATCATTCTTAGAAAAAGTATATGAATGTGCACTGTGTACATTATTTCATACACTATATTCTCTCTGTGTTTTACATGCTCGTGTGTTTATAAGCCAGGTTGGAGTAGGACTGGGGACTGCCGCTGTTGGGCATGTCCCAGTCTTACAGATGCGGGTGAATACTAAATATATGTCAAGATGGCTACGGCCATGCAGCTGTTAATTATTATTCGTCTGGCGCCAAGCTCGGGCAATGTCTGGGCTACAGAGCCCATCCTCCAATTTCATCGGCTACATTCCATGGGCGGGCGACAGCTGGTGCCTTTTTTCTCGCACATGCAGTGCCGTAACTTAGGAGCTCGTATCTTTGCATTACCGGCCGACTTGTGATGGAAATGGGAGTATCAAGACTTTTTTCGTTTCGTTGTTACAAAGATCCAGCTACATTCCAACCCGCTCGCAGCTAGGTAGTGTATATATATATAATTCCACACCATGCAGGCATGGGCATGCACATGCTCGGTGAACAGTTAGTTTCCTTGGGTTGATGTGATGTTCTGAATGCTAGTTTTTAGAAAAAAGTACATTTATTTGTTTAATTTTTGTTATGAAGGTGCAGGAATGTGTCTGCAGTACTGGGCAGACTACTGGTATTTTTTTTATAAATATATTTTACACATATAATGAACCAACACACAAAATGATAATACCGGCACTCCTAGCCACGACCTTTAGCACTTCGAACACACTGGTGATGAGTGAGGAAATTAAAGATGGCCGCCTACAGTGGCCGACTGGTGGTGACGATGGCGAAGGGCTTGAGAAGCAAGAGAGTGGAGTGGGAGGAATATCAGAAAAACCCCGAAGGATAGAACGAATGAGGTAGGAAGGAAACTGAGAGGACTCCGAGAAAACCCTCCCAAGGGACAAGAGGTAGGAAGGAATATTACCAATAAAGGAGATCGGGAGGACTCTGAGAAAACTCCATGGGTGGGAGGTGGGACCGAGGGATCGGATGTGGGAAGTAGGCAGGATACTGGGAGGACTCTGAGAAAAATCCCGAGGTATTTAATGTGGATGACGAGAGAGAGGTTGGAATGCGACCAGAAGGACTCTGAGAAAATGCTTCCTAAGAACGAAAGGTAGGAAAGAATGAAAGTGCACAAGAACAATAAATGAGATCGCAAGAACTCTGAGGAAACTGTAGTGTTGGAAGACTGGAGAGGTTGATAGGACATGGGAGGTAGGAAAGAGAATGGGAGGACTCTGAGTAAACCCCAGGGAAGGGTGGTGGGAGGGTGGGCGAGAAGCATGCGAGAGGGCAGGGAATGATATGAGACCCCCGAGGGATAGAACGAACAGGAGAGGCAGGAAAGAAACCAGGATGACTCTGAGAAAACCCCTGGTAAGGGTGGTGGGAGGCTGAGCGAGAAGCATGCGAGAGGGCAGGGAATAATATGAACCCCCCTCCCGAGGGTTAGAATGAACAGGAGAGGCAGGAAAGAGACCAGGATGACTCTGAGAAAACCCAGGGGTGGGAGACGAGATAGGGGGTATATGAGAAAACCCGAGAGGGGGATAGGATGTGAGTGACGACGAGAGATTGGACGGCCAAGAGAGGTAGGAAGGAGACTGGGAGAATGCAGAGACGTGAGACAGCAGGAGAATGGGAGGACTATGAAAAACCCTGTGGGTGGGGGCGAGAGGGAAACAGGAAGCATGTGCGAAAAAATGGATATAATGTGGGAGACGAGAGACTGCAAGGAATGTGAGAAAAACCCCCAAACAGAATGCAAGAGCATGATGTGCTGAGGTGGAGTGATGGAGCATGAGGGAAAAAAGGAAAATCCAAGATGAGTACTGTAAGCGACGAATGACAGAGCGGGGGGTTTCCGCGTTACATCATCCAAGATGGCGGTTGACTCGTCCCTCGTCCTCGGCCCCCAACCCCTGTCCCAGAACGTACTATTTCTAACTACTTAATTCTTGGGTTAGTGTGTTGTAAGATACGGCAGTCAGAAAAGGCAGTTTTTAACAATGTTGGAGGGTTCCATGTTTATTGCATGCGTGTTATCTTGAAAAGAACATTCCTTCCTCGTATGGGGTGTCTTTTTCTTTTATTGGGCAAGCATATTGCGCGCACGTTGAAATTTTACATCAAAAACCTGTACGCACTTCAAATATGCTGTAAAGCAGTCCAAACGCTGGTTATGCGACCGCCTTAATTAAAGTATTCTTCATTATACAAAAGGCTGCCCTTGCCTTTGTCGATTAGTTTACGGAATACCTTTAGTACGGATATACAAATAAGGAAGTGAGCAGGGCATAGAGAATTGCTAACTTATCCGTATATCACCCTAGTGGAATTTCGTTTCTATTTGCCATGAATATTTATAATGGTACACGTTGATAAAATGCTAATCTTTGCGCCACGCAAATTTATTCCATGATTGTTACACTAGGTCATTCATCTTAAAATGTCACATTGGAGCCAGCTTAAGTCCGCCGTCTGACCGGAGGGTTTTAGCGTGTGCTAGTCCTAGAGGTGTGCGGTCGCTAATGGCGACCTATGCACGCGCATACAATACCCGGTCGCCTTCACACGCAAGGCGCTAGTCAACTCGCCTCGCACTACTTTCAGTGGTGAGCCTTCATTTTATGGTGTGATTGTAAAGGCAAAAGTACGCTGCGTGTATAGACCATTCTCTGTTACTTCAAACTTTTCTGAAGCCCTTTTTAAGTTCTGTTGTTCCTCCGACTCATGCAAATGAAGCGTATCTAAGTCTAGGAAAATTACAGCAAAAGGACAACTTACCGTATTTGTGAGCACTTGGTAATAATATTTTGCATTATAACTATTTATTACTAGCTATTACCATCACGCCTATTTTCTCTCCATCTTTATTAATATTACTTATTAATTTAATTTATAGATAAAATATAACTAAAATATATATTTATATATAAAAAAGATACCTTTATGTTAAAATACGTATAAAACGCTTGTGACACATAGCATATTTAGGAAACAGGTAAACTAATCTTGCATGGGATGATTTTTCAAAGTTTTGATTCACATAGTGTGATGATAATGCGAGTAGAATGTATATATATGGCCTGTACCGGTTGATTCATACCTTAAAATGAATTTTAAAATATTGTATAAGCCCTTTTTCGCTTTAAAAATAGTACACGTTAATGACGGAATTAGAAAACCGAGTCCAAACAGGCACCACTCATAAATAATGGGCAATTTTTAAACAGCAACTGTATTACTGAAATTCTGCGCTCTGTTTGGGTTCCCAGGCAGACGGTGCCCTTAAGGGCGTTCGAGGGGCTGAAATTATTTCCTAAATTTTTAGCAAATTACATCCTTTTTCGTTGTGAAATAAAATAACAGTCGGGGAAAAAGTATGATACGGGAGGAAAATGACTTTTGAAAAATATTGGAATTAGTTCAAGGAATTTTAAATTAATGTAATTTTCCCATAGAAATCTCACAATCGGACATTATCAATACAGTGCGTTGGACTACAGCCCAAAATAGTTATTCATGTCGCAAAATGCCATTAAAACATTTTTTCATTTAATTTAATTTTTAAATTTTTACGATGTTTTACAGTATTTACATTTTTACTTCTGACATAACATTTATAGTCAAAATAGTACAAAGTCTGACATACTGCAAGTAAACCAAGTGCCTAATTTGAAAGAAATTGCAACGCGCTCATGCCTGTGACTTCAGTAATCATTTCAGCTGAAACCAAACTTTCCATTAAAATTATTTTTTTTATTTTTGATAAATTCATATTTTAAGTCTAGATTATCATATTTACGTAGAAAACACGATGAATGTTATTTTCTAAATTATTGTTATACCTATTTATGAAGTGATCGTCGATGTCATTTCACGAAACCACAAAATATAATTTAAAATAAATTGTTTTCTTACAGCCTTAACGTCGCGTCGTGCAATTGGCTGACCAGTCGTGTCTGTAGTGAAGAGCCGTACTATGAAGCTTCCTGGCACATTCCTTACCTCTCATTGGCTGGTCGCCCGTGCCTTGTCTGCCGTCAGTCGGCGCTCCTTCGCCGTTTCATAATGTCGCAATACAGGAGCGGTAACGTCGGGATGTTTATGCCCTGAGGGGAAAAAAAAAAGAAAACGAATTTCTGTGACACATTTTCCATCGCGTCATCAACACTGCTACAGTATTGCTGCGTCTTTAAATAGACCCCGTCAGTTTTCCAGGTGTACCTGATATCTCCGAGGGCAATTGTGATGCCACTTAATGAGTTGCGTGAATAATTCGCTTACAGAACGGTATAAAAAATAATTCAGTAATTTCAAGAAGGCTTGCAGCAGCTTCAGGCGATAACTTCGCAGTTTGGCCAATATCTGTAGAACAGCCCCCTTCTCGTTTCGCGAAAGTTTAATACTTTAAATCTGAATCGGGGTTTTTTTTTATTCTCTTTGTATGACAGAACACAATCGGGATGTTAATTGCTCGGTCTCCATTCCCGCATGTTGATGATGCCTGTTATGCAGTTAGTTCTTTCGTCGTATCCCAACATAGCGGCGCATGGTTGATTATGCCGTTAGGCCACGATAATTGAACTCAAAACAATCTTTCAGAACTCATAAAATAGGTACAATTTTGTAAATAAGTCATTTCAATGGTGAAAATAAGTTTTAAAAAATTATCGACACTGTGAAAATTGCTGACCCTGTTCTAATATGCCGCAGATATTAATGTCGTATTTCTACATCTCTGGTTAGAGAAGTACAGGTCACATACCAGTGAGAAGCACCAATCAAATCGTCGATTTCCTGATGTTTGCAAGGCCTTGTGCGATATAATATTCCATCTCTTTAGATGGTTTGATACAATTCAACTAATTATTGTGTAATTATGAGAAACATTTATCAATTTGTAGGTACTATAATTTATATAATAACACTTAATAACTTCTTATTAGTTGATTGTGGCCTACTTTTCATGAATTTCAACATGTAAAGAAAGTTAAACAAATGATTCGTTAAGAAACTTGAGGCATATCTTGAAACAGCGAGTGACATAGACTTTGAACTACTACTCGGTAAGTCGTTTAGCTTTCCTTATATTCCTAAATTAAAAAAATCTGTACCTGTGACTTTGATAGTTAATAATGAAAAAAGAAAATGTGCTACCGAAGAAACACTCAAAGCGTCTACCACTCGTTTAATGTTTCACATAGATATAAACTAATGTGCTTAAAGGTGCCCGGCGTTTTTCACACTAAGAAAAATTAGCTATATGGTTGTAGTAATAAAATTTATGTGCCCACATTTCATGTATACTGTTAATATTAATATTGCGATAAGATTGGTTGTTGGTACCATACACTGCTAACGTAGATAGAAATTGCAACAAAACTATATGTTGTGGTCTTATCTGTGATTGTATCTGCAACTATGGATACGTATTTACTGCAGAAGAGCAATCTGTTCCTTCTACAGGACAGATGGTTTCTTCAACAGAACAACTTGAACAATATTAGGATTGTTCCCGCAACAAACAGAACTGTAATAAACTAACATATCATTATATTGCTGATACTGAAGTTTGGTTGATGATACTGAAGTTTGGTTGATGATACTGAAGTTTGGTTGCTCATACTGAAGTTTGGTTGCTGATACCCCGAAGCTTGTGTACAGAACTGTTATATTGTCACCCCTCTGCTGTTTATTGATTTATTTCTATTTTTTTTTCTGTGTGTGTGCCTGAGATTCGCCATACACTAGATTTCCTTGTATGACATATGAAGCAAGTTCGTCATCTCGCACAGATTTTGCGCGCATCTTATTTCTCTTGAAAGCCACTTTAGGCCGGGATTACGATGACTTCGCGTTACACCTACACTTTCATGTTTACGTAAAATTTGGTCTTTTTTACGACTATATTATCATGCTTCACGTAAGCAGGTAACATTCGTGCACTGAATAAATATTTCTAGTAAACGTGTTGCTGTTTTTCAAATTGAAAACTCTGAAAATTCAAGTTATGCAGGCGCATTTCTGCTTTAGCATCTATGTGGCAATAACAGCTTGCAAAAGTATGACGTTCGTGATTGATACAAACTTGAAAACAACCAGGAAATTACTAGAACCTCTAAGATGAAATTAAACTGAGAGCAGTAGGCGAGTTGTTTGTGTGCATGAGAATAAATCGTATGTTATATGCCCGAGAAAATTAAATTGTATTAAATATTGGAAACTTAACAGTAAAAATTCTGAATTTCATGCAAGAATTTTAATTCCTCTGAGAAACATAACTAATGAACAGTGGCATTGTAAAGAAAATACCGTGTAAAACTCCCTAAATATTTATGAATTAAATAACATAGATAATACTAACCAAACTTCTATTAAATCTTTCGTCCTCATTTACAGGAGAAAATTATACATGCGTTAAATAAATAAATAAAACGTGAACAGGTGATATCGCCTAAATAAAAACAAACCCACGAAAAGCAAAGATAACACACCGTCGTCCCTACTGTGATTGGTCACCGAGATGGCGTGGTGAAGAGTCACGTATCGCGTATTACGCAAAAGCTTGACATTGACAAACTTTTCTTCACGCGAGTTTACCGGTGAGACGATCGTAATAGGCCTCATTAACAAAAAAAAACCATTCAAGGTGTAGACGGCTTACGTTGATGTGTTACACGTAACGTGTTAAGTGAAACGTGAAGTCATTTTAATTCCGGCCTTAGCGCTGCTCTCACTGATGCGAAAGAGGGAGGGAATTATAATAGTTTGCAGTCGGCCCTCGAAATGATTGTGTTTAAACAAAACATAGTTGCACTTTAATGTTGTCATCGAAATAATACACATTTACACACAAATGCGTGTCTCTGCTAGTTTGCTGCGCATTCATGAATAACCGGAACTCACCAAATTCCAACTTAACTTTCTTACGGCAATACGGAACATGACCTTCAATAGTGCCGGAAGACACGCCTTCGTTGACAGTAATTTTTTTCCCAACATATAACGTGTCTACATGTCTAATGTGTAAACAAGTTCAAGTGAGACAGCAGAACCTACTTTGTATAACTCCAACAACTAATTTTTTTTATTATACTCACGCTGACAGAAGAAGACGATATTTATCCTCTCCTTCACTCGCACTCTCTTCGCGATATTCGTGCCGACCTACTCTGCGGAACAAAGACAAACTGCTGCACATTTCACTNGGGGGGGGGGGGTAGATGTACGCCGGCCTGCAACTTGCTGCGAGCTTCACTTGTCTGCGACAGTTTACGTCGCGCACCACCGATGTTCGCTACCCGGGAAACTCTTCCAAGCATTGCCATACATTTCCTTTTTTTTGCCTGTTTAATACTACTGACAAATTTTTGCAACGTCAACTGATGCCATGGGCTACCGCGTGGCACATATGTAATCACCAAATAACAGTTCATGCATAAAAAATATAAATAAAGGGATCTTGCATATTTTTAACATTAAAAAAAAAATTCATGAATTGGTGATTACATACATGTCAAGCGGAAACCCACGGCATAAGTTTACACTGTAAACTTTTTCACATATTACGTATAAAATAAGGGTAATATCGTTTATTTATTTCTACATTTGAATGCCTAAATGTGTTTTGCCAAGCTTTATAAACGGTTTAAACTAAAAAAAAAATGTTTCTTACTCCCTTTGCTATATTTTTCATCACGGCAAATGTGCGTAAAATGAATTTTTCCCTATTGCACTTTACACTTGCAAAAAAAAAAGTTCAAGTTTTGAAAATTTTGAGTAGCGAAATTGTTTTTATTCACGCGTAGCTACTCAGGAGCAGTTCTTGAATTGGGGAGGGGGGGTCTCATGTCCCATAGTGCCGGTGCATGGCTAGGATTTCTTTATTCGGGTCATGGAAAGGGGGCTCCGTTTAGTCAGAGTTTCAGGAAAAAACATTAAACAAACAAAATGAAATAGCTATTTAAAAAAATCCGGTGTTATTTCTTATTTTAGTTTTAAACCACAGAACAATNCCCCCCCTCCTCACACAAACAACTACCCCAAGGCTCCGCTAGCTCTGCCTCCGCCCCTGAGCTACATAAATTCAACTTGAAATTTCTCAAAGGAAAATGCCCCATGAATTTCAGCTTGGTTTATTTATTTGTTAAGCGAGCAACCGCAGTCAGAAATACACTCTAAAATAAATACTTTGAAAAATACAGCATTGCTGTACGGAAAAATACATCGGTCAACCCGCCGAAAAAACGAATCAGAACTACCAAAATGTGTGTTGTAAATATCAGTATACATTATATGCAAGCGATTATTCAATTAATAATTTCAGAAAAGCGTCTATGGTGTGCGTGATATACATATACACACATACACACACACTAACGTCTGTGAAAAAATGTAACACCAAGAAGGTCAGGGCCTATATGTCATTGAAATGAACTTTATACCAGAGATTAGGTACATGACAATACACAATTGATTAGGATTGCAGAAATGTACATTATCTCTGTCCTTGAGGATTCAGATAGTAGGAAAAGGGGGCTGCTAGTGCAAGGGCTGGGGGCTGTAGTTGGTGGATTCGTCCGCCATCTTGGATTACACCACCACCACCGCCACATTTGATGTTCATGATCTTGAACTTGACATTTAGAAGGGTACCATCTTGTTCCCGTCCGTCATTTTGTTTTCAGTTTGCCAGCTGGATTTCTCCCTTTTTCCCTTAAAATGTCTTATTTTACCGTCAAAATATTATGTTTTTTTCCCTTTAAATTCATCGTTTTCCCTTCGAATGTCCTTTTTTTCCAAAGAAACATCTGGAAATTTCCTCTTTAGTGGTAGAAGACTCTCGTAAATTAATTTTTGGTTTTCCCACCACTGCAGTTGTGCGTCCGCCTTATTAAAAGCACCCAAAAAAATCCCTAAGATGTTGACCTACTAAATTTATAACGAAAAATCCTGCAAAATCACACAGCATCTCAAAATCGCTGAAAATCAATAAAATTGAGGTAGTTGGTTTTAGAACCATCTGCCAACTTGAAATATAATATGATACCGCTACCATCCAGTATGGACAAGCATAATTTTATAAATAAAGTTACGTTTTTAATTTAAAATACTTTTATCTGAGTTTTAAAATAAGTGTATCGAGCGACATGTCTACCGATCCACATTTTCAAGGGGAATTCGATTATGATGTCAAAAACATCGATTACGAAAAGCATAATTAAAAAAATTAAAGAAATATATAAAATTTAGTATATTTTTACTTAACTTTTAAAATGTACAGACAAAAGTATATTGTGTGACATATCTGCGGCCTCATATTTTTTAAGAAGTATTGGAATATGAAATCATAACCGACGATTACTTGCATATATCCGACGCCATATTAGGTTGTACGGTAATATCTACACATTAAGGGTTTTTAAATATTTCTACAGCACAGAACATGTCTATGATGGTGTGGTTATTAAAAAAAATTCGAATACGATCTTAAGTACTTATGTTTTTAAATAAAAGTAATGTATTACATTTTTTTTGTTAACTTTCGTAATTTAGAGACACAATGTTGTTGAGACTCATGTGTACGGATTCGTATTTACAAAGACAATTCTATTATGTTAGGATATGTGATTATACGACAGTAACCACCGCCGTATTGGATTTTATAAGCAGAGAAATGTGGTACTAAATATTTAAAGTGTTATATATTTTTGGACACATGTTTTCAAGTCGAATGCTAATGGTACGATGTGAACATGGATTATTCACATGCTTGACGCTGTATTTAATTTTCATGTACATGTTCTTCAGTTTTTTTAATAGTATTTATGTAACCAGCCTGAGCTACGAATAAAGAACCTTATCTACAAAACTTCTTATAAGCATAGTTGGCAACAATTCCATTGTCTGCATTCTGCGACCATGTTTTTTTTTTTTAATTGAGAATACGATGTTAAGTATTCGTATGTGTTAAGTAAGAGTTTTGAATTTCACATTTTATTTAAACTTTTAAAATTTATAGTCACAAGTGTATTGAGCGACATATCTATGGAGTCGTATGTTTAAATTAATTGATATATTACATCAGAACTAACGATTACATACCTACGACTGTCACCATATTAGATGTACTTGTGCATAACGGTTTTAAAAAAAGTAATTATAGCCATATGACTTTTCTTCTAAGTTCGAATACGTCAATCATTAACAATTCGGTCACCTGCTCCTTCCAATCTCTACTAGATTCGATTCCCGACGAGGTCACGCGGATTTGCGTATGTGAGAAACGTGACGGTCATTGCCATCGGCAGAGGGTTTTCTGGGGGCATTCTTATTTTCCCGTGGCCTTGCAGTCCACCAATTCTCCATCTTTCCTTCAGTTCACCCTCACCGGCGCTCATTAACTCGTAGTTAAGTGCTGACCCAAACATCTTCACCACATCTCCCAACATATTTATGTAATAGAAGATATATATATATATATATATATAGTAGTTTTCCCGGGCACGCCTTTGCGGGAATAATTAGGATTCCGCGTCAGAAATACCGATAACTCATCCTTGTACTGATGACATATTAGAATTTTATAAAAATACATACTAAATATTTTATTTAGGAAAATATAGGACCGCAGCGTATGTATAAATTCATCTTGCAAAAACTAATTCGCGTGTATACAAAGTCCTGAATGTAATATGAATTTTTTTACAGCCATGTTCTGAGGTCACTAAGCTCTGTGTTTTAAACGCACGGAGGAAAATAGTCAAGAGTGTTTAATCATGACACGTGATCACGAACCGAATTCGGCATCCAGCATCTCTGATGGCTAACACACGCTGACATAAGGGTCAAAATCTAATTAGAAAGTATGTTTTATTAACAGTGCGTGTTGAATTGTTGGCATCCTGGGTGGTAAAAACGAGTCGGGATAAAAAAAATACGCAACACATCGCCGCGGCATATAATACATACAACTATACTGATCCAGAGACGATTAAGTTAAATAATATATTACTACTCACATATTAAAATAATATAGCAGCAGGCAGTACGCACGTACACTTATTTCCTTCCCAACAGCTTAGGTGATAGTGTTTTTAAGTTGGCGACTGCGCACGTGATTATTTTAGTCCGACAGGTTGTAAACATGTATATCTGTTTACATCGTGTCGGACTAAAATGGTTTTAACTCCGGCACTTTCGAAACCCAGTGTTCTTCACTAGCAGGCAGAAGCTGGAGCAAGTAGAGATACTTCGTGAATGAGGTAAGTATAAGCTTGCAATAAATCATAATTAGTGTTTTATATTACAAAAAATAATGTGGTTCCTGTGATTGTCATAGTTCTATTAATTAAGGCTTTCAAAACCGACCGCGAAATGTAGTCATGTAAGGAGATAGAGAGCGATAGCAGAGGGGAGTGGGGTGTAGGATGGTAGCAAGCCCATGGCATCTGGCCGAGAACCAATGGACAGGCCACCATCATGGATGACCTTGACCTTTGACTTTCACTTTAAATATCCTATTTTCCCCGGAAAACACTCAAAATTTCTACAGTTTCACTACAAATCTTTCCTAATTTCCCTTCAAAAAATTTCCTTGTCCAAATTTTCATCATTCACTCTGTCTAAAATTAGCATGACCTAGTTTCAAGAATGTTCCAGTTCATGCTCTGTCATTCCATGTCAGCACCTACCATCATGTTTCTGGAATTTTCTAGTTCATCGCCCTCTCATGCCACTTCATGCTGTCACTCCACCTTGTTACAAGCATATCCTACACCCTATGCGAAGTAAGCCTATGCTAGGCACACCCTGCTAATTACACAAATTACACTATGTCTTTATCCCACTCCTACAAACTTATAGGCATAGTTAGCACTAATATCTGAACTGTTTATTTACAAAATTAATATCATAGGCATCGCGCCTGATGTCTATCCGGGTAGTTGGTCCAATTATGCATTAAGCTATCTTGTAAGCATTGTTAGACATGATTTCCGAACTGTTTAATATATAGCCACCAAATTCATATCATAGGTATCGCCCCTGATTTCAATGAGGGTTGATGGGGAAATTATACCTTATGCCCTCTTATAAGCACAGATAGCCATAATTTCGGAACTGTTTAAGATACATCTGCCAAATTCATATCATATACATCACCCCTCACGATGAACAGAATGATCGGGTAAAGTATGTTTTGAGCCATCTTACAAGCATAGTTGACCACCATTTCCAAACTGTTAAGATATATCCACCAAATTCATATCACAGAGGCATCGCTCGCGACAAAGATCAGGGTGGCACGGCCATTACGACATAAACACTCTTATAAGCGTAGTTGACCACCATTTCCCGACAGAGCCACCATGACATGGGTGCCAGTACAGGTCTAAATGATGTATATATGAAAATAACTTGTAAACTTAAACAACAGTCATGTTGACATGGTACTGAAAATGCATAATTTTATAAATAAGAGGTTAACTTTTAAACTTACACACAAAAGTGTATCAATCGACCTGTCTATGGATTCGTATTTTTAAAAATAATGTGATTTTAATGTAACATCCATTAATTATACAAGAAATACGTTTATAAATAACGATTATATTAGCTCGTGCCAAAGTATTTTAGTAAGATAAATTTATTAGATCACTTTCGTTTATGTGTGTGTGTCACCCCTCCCCATGTTTTCCATATTTTTAAACAGGTTAGTAGAAGTTTACCAAACTCGGTACACATTTAATAGCTATGAAGAACATGTAAGTTTTATAGTTTTCTACAACGCCGTGCGCTTATTTTCAAAACGGCGTCCATTTTAATATTTAGGACATTATGTCATATCTCGGCAACTATTTAACTGTTTAACCAAATTTTGTACGTTGGCAGTACATCGTGTGGGCACTGTATTTAGAGGTTGACATAGTTGTTGGTTCTTCATTTTTACACACACATAACACTATGTGAATTACTAAAGCTTTTACGTTAAATCTCGAAAACTAATCACCCGATAATTGTCAAATTTGTCACATAAGTACTACTTTGGAAGTCCGTATAAACAAATGCGATTTAAATTTACGAGGCACTTATTTTTAACTTGGTGGCTATACAAATATTTTATGTTTATTTGCCACATCTACCATGCCATTCGGCCAATTTCGACCAAACTTTGTATGCTGAATTTATATATTAAAATCATAACTACTTTTGTCTGCCATTCTATAAGAGAGCTCCACAGTATGGAATAAAGTTTTTATGCCATATTTCGGGATAACATCTACCGATTTATATCAAATTTGGCAGAGAAATAGTACTGCTGTAGGTCATGGGTAAAGTTAATAAAAGTGAGTATGTGCTTATACTCCGCAATTTTTAAGCACATGCTATATTTCGTGTGAATAAGGTCTGGGGAATAAGTACTCGAAATTGAGTATGTGCTCAAATATTGCTGAGTATGAGCACGTGCTCACTTTTATTCTCTTTACCTCATGTAAATTTGTATTTTTAAAGAGGCTCGGGAACGTATTTTCACACTGGCGGCCGTATAAACATTCCAACTTTAGTATGCTAAATGTACGAAACCATGCAACAAATTTCACCTTTACTTTGCGTGTTGCCAGTATTTATTACTACCCTCAAACGGCGCACTCTATCCACAAAACAACGTAACAAAAATGTCTGCTTAATTTGATATAATCGTTGTAAGTATTACAACTATTAAAAGTGTGTTTACAGAGCCTCTTTTCCGACCTAAGTTTGCATGCTAGCGTCATATGATAAACTGACATTTTATGTCAAGTCTCGCGGTGACAAATCAACCGGTTCCCATCAAATTTTACACACGAGCAGTGATTCCGCATTACATGTAAACTTACATGATTTAAGCGACTCTGACACTTGATTTGGCACGTGAGTGTGCTGTAAATATTCTAAGGTTAGTAAATCCTGTATACCAAACCATTAGTCAGATCACAACGAGAGGTGGTGCTCCTAATCCTACCTTCGTTAAGCAGGTGTTTGGATGCCAGCTTACGGTCCGAGGGGTTCTGGGCTCGAGTCCCGGATAAGGCACGCGTGCATGCGTAATTGTCTCGTTAGTATTGCTTATGTTTCTGATTCCATCTCTAATGATATCTCTGTCAACAAGACGTTTAGGCCTACCTATAATTTACGCCTTTTAAGATCTTCATCGGAACTATTTGCATCCATGTAGGGGAAAGTAGGCTCATTTCTTATATGAGGTAGAGGTATTGAGATTTGTGTATTGAACTCTTGTCGCAAATGTATTCCTAACATAAATTGCAACTTTGAAATGTGAGCATCTTGTCAGCGAAGGGATTGTCGGAGGCTTTCTGTCAATTCTCCTGCAAGTATTTTTTTTTTTTTGCGTGCTTAGGTTTTTGCGTACTGAAATACTATCATGCTGTAATTGGCACTGTTCCGCGAAGCTGGTAGTCTATCGGGAANGGGAGTTGGAAAGAGAGAATAGGGTAAAGAAAGCCCGGACGTAACAGGGACAGCCGCCATTGTTAAACGCGCTCCGAAAGAACTGCTCCGACTATACGGCAAGCCCCTTTGGAAATTGTTTCAGCTGTTTTGTATTTCCTCTCGCGAAGAATTTATTTACACGTCCTCTCGGCTCTGCTTTCCATCTTGGTTTCACTGCGTCCCTCTTCCCACTCCGTGAACCCCCATCCACCCGCTGTACCCCCTCGTACAACGTTCTCTCCATGAGATTCCCCAGAGCTGGAGGAGACTAGAAAAGACCCGTGACGGATCCGCCTGGGACATTGTCAGCTGTCTGGTAGGGCGAAGGGAGAGGGTTGGGAAAATAGGGGGAAAGGAAGAGTCGGAGGATAAAAAGCGGAGAGGGAAATAGCTCCGAAGCCGTGTACTCTTCATGCAACTTGTTATTCTTCGGCCAGATGTTCGGGATGCCTGGCGCGCCGAGACGCCGACGGGGCTGTAGTTCCTCTCGGCGTCAGTGACGCGATCTCCTTACTGCAGGCGAATGTTGAACAAAGCCTTGCTAATACAGCTTTTATATAAACAAAATGTTCTGTGCTTAAAGAAGCGCTTCACACACACGTTTAAGAGGTCATTTTACAAGTTTCGTGTAAGAGTTAGTGTCACCAGTATTGCTCCTTCGCTTCTGGGCCTTGAGCACGTAAATAGCTCCCGTGGAATTTTTATATATACAGTATATGTATATATACACAGTATATATATATGTGTGTGTGTTTTTAATGTTAATATAATTTTCGCTATTTCTTATAGACAATCTTCTGCAGTCACACTAAAACCTTCAGTTGTATTGCAACAATAGAAATAACTAGAGCGTTATTAGGTACTAGCTTTTACCCGCGGCTTCTCTCGCGTGGTTAGTGTAACAAACTTATAGGGAGAAATAACGGTATTTGTTAGTAGGCAGACACTGATCATA
The DNA here is from genome assembly GCA_002778355.1 of Clitarchus hookeri. Classification (NCBI taxonomy): domain Eukaryota; kingdom Metazoa; phylum Arthropoda; class Insecta; order Phasmatodea; family Phasmatidae; genus Clitarchus; species Clitarchus hookeri. The sequence continues at coordinate 180,217 of NQII01001887.1, read as the reverse complement.
AACACACAACAGAGCACTAACGATGGCATTTTTTGGTGTTAGAATCGCTCTTTTACATGGCCACTGGTCGTCATTTATATTTCTTTGTAGATCTGGGTAAACGCTTCCAATCAGTTTCGTATCACTCTGCACCAAATTACTAAAATCCCACGTTAGTGACACAGAGCCCTCGGCATCTGTTTCTAACCACCCATCTCCAATTATTAATAGTGTATCAGCATAATGTCCTGTATCAACGTAATTGTAGAGGTGCACTCTCATATTTGTCGTCAAACTGAATTTCTTGACATTTGCCCATAAGCTTGACGACTTGAGACAGGCTTTGTGTTCATCTGCAGGTGTGCTCCTCTGAACCACCGGCAGAGTTTGGCGGAAGTCACCAGCCAGTAATACAACCATTCCTCCCATACTGTCTGTATAGTTTCGTATATCCTGTAGAGTTCGGTTTAGGGCCTCTATCCCTTTTTTGTGTGACATTGTGCTTTCGTCCCACACTAACAACTTACATTGACGCAGCATTGTACCCCGAGCACTATTTTTACTAATTTTTTTTCTGAGGGAATGATATATTTTTTTAGGATAAAAAGTAGCCTATGTCACTTCCCGGCCCTCCAACTAACTATCTGTGTACAAAAAATCACGTCGATCCGTTGCTCCGTTGCGACGTGAAAGAAGGACAAACAAACAAACACACTGTTTCTGACCACGTGCAGCAACGATTCTTTTCGGTTTATGCACGGTTGTTATTCCTGTTTCATGTATGTTCCAAATGCGAGATGCTGCAAGATTATGTTTTTGAAGAATCTCTTCATAATTAAAAAAAAAACATCTCTACATTCGTCTTGTTGAAAGAAGTTGCTCTGCTTAAAGACGTAGCCTCTGGCGAACTGAGAGAAAGTTTTGAATTTCTCTCCATGAATTTAGTATACCAATCTGGACCAGCACTTTCGTTTTTGTGCCATGAATCAGTGATATTTTTGGCACCAGTTGATACAGCGCATTGAAAAGCAAGTTTTCTTACTTCTAACGGAACCAGCCCGAGGTAGATATCAGAGCATTTCAGCAAATACGAGGCTATTTTCTCTTCTTTTCAGGCGTGAATACTAGTCTTGGTTAGACATACCCAACAGCATGACGTTCATTGCTTTTCTTCTTTTTAATATATCTATACGAAGACACGTGGCAAAGGTCGAATATCTGAGCGGCTTTTCGAATATTTTTCTTATTTTCTAAGACTTCTTTGGCAGCCTGCTCGTATGCATATTGACGTTTTGTTGCTCTTTCGGACTTTCGTTTATAATTCCTCATTCTAAAACAAGAAAATATAGTCATTTTCATATTTGCATTTGAGGCAAAAAGTCTGGCCAAAGGAATTAAAACCACAAGGGGCATGTTGTAACACGTTACAACATGCCCCGAGATTTTGTCTCAACTTGCCCCATAGAACGATTTAAGATATTATTATTAAAATATATATATTTAAAAGAGATTGTAAGATCAATATTCGTAACATTTGAAAGCTTAATATATTTACGATATTAAAATATAAACACATAGTTCAATCATATCCATTATCACACCTAAAATCAATGTTTACGATATAATTTTTTTTCCGTTACCTGGTCAGATGGTGGACCTGCTCACTACCGCTCGCTGCGCCGTCCCGAGCGACAATAACTGTGGTTACGTAATAGAGGTCGTTATAAGGGTCACGTTGAGTGTTAATTCTATACATAATTGTTGCAGACTGCCGAGAAATTTAGCTGTTGCTACTTACCCCTGTTACAACTAGCCCCTAGATCCCTTAGTTGTCTTATGTATATGTTCTGTCCTCATGATTAACTTCAGTTTAAATATTAAGAACCCTAGTTCCTAGTATAAAATATAAAATCAAGACGTAACGTTGGTTCAACAAAAACAAGTACTCGTCAAGTAAATTCATTTGGTCACTGTAACTACGTAATTCTCTTAGTGCATTGTACATCTCCTCTGTGTCTCTGATCCTAGCTGTCTTAGCCGATGCAAAGTGTATCTCTAATCTCCCTAATGTTTGTGACGTTGTTGCATACGGAGAAAATTACTAACACATTACATTACTATATCATGCTAAGGGAATGGAAATGAAAGTGATCTGTCGGGAGGGAGGGAAACATTGTATTTTTCTTTTAGACTGGAAATTTCAATATGTCTCCTATCCGGGGAGACAATTTGTTGTTGTACATGTTAAATTATTTTATGTGTGTCTCGGTAAGGTTAATTCTATTAAGGCTAGGAACAAAACGAGATTTATTTTGGGAGAATTTTACATCGTGAGAATTTCCGCCGCTAGGTACGCAGTGTTCCAAAGAGATATCTTTTAATTAAAATTTTTAGCTACGTGAATAATAAAAGAAGACGAATTTACTTAGTTAAGAAGTCATTTTACATTTTATTTATGATTATTGAAATTATCCTGTTTTTTATCTTAGAAAATATAGAAAATCTGGTACACATGCGACAGTAGCGCTTACCTAGTGGTGAAAATGTTTCGTTGCCAATCTTTTAAAATTGATCTTCCCAACCTGAGTAGAAGTAACCTTAGTCTGGGCCACATTTCACGATGTCGCTTTCAAAAAAAAAAAACGCTTTGTGCTCTTTGAAGAGAAGAACCATGCTACAAGAGAGCAGGATATTAGAAGTAAATTAATAAGAGATTTCTTGTGTGTTTTTGTTGAGTCTATAAATCTTAATTTCCCAGCAATTTTCAGGCTATTAAACATTGAACAAAATTAATTATGTTGCAATGTGGTCCAGGCAAAGGTGCACAAAGTGTTCAATGTTTGAAAGCGATATAGTGTGAAAGGTGACCGAGAAACGCCTAGAATCATTTAAAAAGTAAAGATTCCCCTTCCTTTCACTCAGCCGGTCTCGCACCAGGCAGCCGCATTTAGGCTGTTGGGTACCAAGAAATTTACAATTTTATATTTGTACCAAACATTGTTCAACTAGTACGCATTGTATGTGACGACATTTTCCTCGGGTAAATAAATATTACTCTTTATATATTTCAATAATTTGATAACAAATACAATTTGTTTTCTGTTTTACGGCCGCCATAATAACAAATACTAAGTTGTGCAGATGAAAAATTTTACAAAGTAAACTAAGACCATGGGCTACTGCGTGACAAAAAATTATGTAATAACCAAGTAATCGGTTCAGACACTAAACAATTTAAAATATGTAAAATATTATTTACATTTAACTTTTTTTCACATATATGGTTTGTGTATTTGTTGACTACATTTGCGTCACACAGTAGCCAATGGCATTAGTTTACTTTGTAAATTTTTTCATCTGCACAACTTAGTTGGTAATTGTTATCACGGCCACAGAAAAAGAGAAAATTTTTGCATTTGACACAATATTATTCAAAAATGTAAAGATCAGAATTTTTTTATTCGATGAATATGTCATCAGATAAAATGTGTACAAGTTGAACGATATTTGTTAAAAATATAAAATTATTCTTTTTTTTTTGTATTCAACACTTTTAAGTCAAAATAAGATGGAATAGTACTAGTAAAAGCATAACTGTCCTCAAATAAAAAACCATTATTTTATTAGGTGCAAAGTTATAAAAATACAAAATAACCAAAAAAAGTAAGCATAAATAAACCACGTTAGAACAATCACAACCCCAAGGACACAAACTCCTGGAAACGTATACACGCACACGCCTTTGTCGTTTTGTCCCTGCAACTGCAACAAGAAACGTGGCTGTGGTAAATTTGCAATTGGATGGTTTTACTTCTGCCACTAGCTAAATTTCCGTTACTACACTCGTTCTACCGAATTCGTTCGATCCGTTTTTATTTCTTGTTGCGAAGCGTCGTAATTAATTTACATGTTATCGATACACTTTCCTGCCCCCCCCCCCTCCGTTTTTACGTTCATACCACAACTTTTCTCTGGAGATTTGTGAGTTCAAAACAAAAAAAGTTTGCATACAGTCGCACAGGACGTTTGTTTTAGTGTGCGTTTCCTCCTCCCCTTATCCTTAAATCCTTTTGTAGGTGATGCACGTTCACGATACTGCTGTTCTGTGTTGAGTTCGTACATTTCTCTGACGGATGCGTTCTAAACAATTTTTAGCAAAGGTTTTTTTTTCTCACGGTGTAATCTGAGTACAAGATCGCGGTTTATTTGATCCTGGGTAACTAAATGTTTTTACCATACATGTGACGTATGTGGACCTGACTTCTATTAGGTGTTAATGTTGACTGGATATCGGGCTAATGATCAGTGTTTTAACAGAATTAGCTCCAATGCATATTCGTTATCGAAAAAAAGGAAATTCTTCATTTTTACCAGCAAAGTAACTTATGTTCATTAAAACCTGTTTTAATATATTATGTAAGAAACGAATTTAAAAAATGCAATATCATATAGAAAAATTACGAAAATATAAGGAAAATTTATTAAAAATTAACATTTTTTTTCCGATATATTTTTTAATTCCCTACCTCTAAAACAAATATGAAAATGTGAACCCTGATTTTCAGCCATGCAGATGTTAAAAAAAAATATTTAACCTTTTAACATATTAATCCGAGTATACTCGTTGACGTCTGGCATGTTGCAGAATAGTTAGAATAATGGTCGGTACTGTGCATGTTTAGAATCTAGCACCAACACTGATATCGCTTTTATCTGGGAAATGCTATTGGTTGCTGCAGACTCACCAACTATCGTAGTCATGTTAATTATTAACAGAATGAGCACTAATTATTATAACATTAACACTACTTTGTACCATCGAAAATATTTCTTGGCCTTTAATACACTCATCGTCAAAAAAAATTGCACCCGCAACGAAGCAACCTACGGAAAAGAAACGTGGAGGGTATATTTGACAATGCGAGACGTGGAGATGTTTCACATTTCACATTCGGCCGCGCTAGTGATGTCAGCATGGGCGGACCTTATTGCACTTCTTCCGGACTATATAAGATCGTCCCGGTTTTCCATTCATGACTCGTGCTTTTGTGTCGGTAGCACCCCCTTCAAAGTGCCTCGGAGACGAGCTCGACAGCGCTTCGAGCAGGTGGATGCGTTCGAGAGGATTCGCAATCGTAGGACTGCAGAAAGCGGGATGGTCATTTCATCTCACTGTGCGCCACACCGGTTGTGCGGACTTTGCCTTAGCACGCTGTTGCCGCCATTGGATTGAGGACATGCAGCGAGCTGGAGGACCACTGTGATTGGCTTATCGTTTCCCAAGGTGAATATGGACCATTGTGATTCATATATAAATATTGTTTCCTGCGAGTCATACATAGTTCAGTTCATAGATCCACACAAGAATCAACATACAGTAAATTTACTGCATTGTCTGAGATTTAAGTTCGCATTGAGTTATTTTACGCCTCACGCTACAATAGTTGTGTGTCATCGTCATTAAAATTTATATTTGTTACACTTATGTGACTTCAGACTCTTTTAATATTGCAACTAACACCTATAATTGTTAAATAATGGCGTTCTCCGTATCGTTATTATAAAGATACTACAAAAATAGCTCCAAACTGTTGGTACATTTACGATGTCTTCGTTTCTTTCCTTTGTGTTTATCCGCGACAAAGAATCAGGTCATTATTTCGGTCGGCACTGTGCAGGACAAGTTTAGCTGCGCTAACGATGTTACCGTTTCTTTGTCAAAACATGACTCGCGACAGCAAAGGAATTTCTACTGCAAGTACTTGCCACCAACACCGTTACAAAGACAAGACTAACAAACGGGGGACGAAAAACGAGTCGACTGAATACATCTCCATTTTCAACAGACACCCGTAACCATAGCGAAAGCATGAGACAGGTAACCGACAACAGAGCCAGACATGAGTTGTTGCGTAATTAAATATCATAAGAGCTTGAAGGGATAACTTGCTGTATATTTAATCTTTAGACGAAATATCAGACGCTTTTCACGATAGTATTTTCATACTATTATGAATTGTGCTCTTCGCGACTTTCTTGCTTGCTAAGGGAGTGGAGAACAGATACCACACACAAAACGAGAATCGTAAAAACGTGTAACTTTTTCCGGTGATAATAGTGCATGCTGCTGGTACCAAACTAATACTTAGTACACTGGTACGGAGTTCATTGTTTCGATTCCAACGTTGTGTATAAGTGTTTTAACTTGCAGTAGGATGATAACAAGTCACATCTCTTCTGCTACAGTATGTTCATACAAACATTCAAGTGTCAAGATGTAAAAGGAAGTGCATTTCTGAATTGTGACAATGTAGTGATGTAGTGGGAGGAGAAAATTAGTCGTTATTACTGTAGTGTCAAGCGCGAAATTTTCTTAAACTTAAAATTGCATTTCTGAAATGCAGAGTTTAAGCGAGTGCGGGGCATATATTAATGCAAAATGAGATGGTTGAAATTTACATGTTTCTGGCAGGCAATATGTATAGGCCTATATGCATGAACGGGTGTTTCTCTCTGTGTGTGTATATAATATATTATTCACAATTAGACGGAAAACTTTGTGAGGTCATCACTAATGAAACCTGAAACTCAGCATTTTCCCGTCGACATTTCGCACCAACCCGATGTCACAGTGTGAAAGCATATTTGTTGTCTCTGGACACGTGTAATCGATGAGCAAGATTAGTCGGAAGTTAGTACTTCATATCCCAACACAGGACACACGATAGATGTATCGGAATCCGCTTTGCGGGAATTATTCTATAGTTAATATTGTCAACATTTGCTTGCATTATAAAACGACAAACAATCCACAAAAAGTAGGTATCACACAGGCGAACATGCCACGAGGAACAGTAAGAAATTCGAATTCCTGCCATGTTCTGAAACAATCGGATGTTAAATAATCGGTGTATCCGGTACTGGGACCAATAGCATACGTGAACCCATTTTTCGTAGTGGGCGATAGTAAATCCAGTAGGGTTTTTTTTTCGGGGAAGGGAAACGAAATTTGTATATTAGAGAATCGCTAATGACTACCTATTAATTGGAGGTCTGGGAGTTTCTCCCCCGGAAAATGTATGGCTGTAAACTTAAAAATCTAGTAGTAATAAAAAACTTAAATATTTAATTTAGCTGGCACAGAATTTAAATTATCAAAATTAAATTCACATTTATGGTATTTGAGCAGTATTTTGAAAGCAGACGCTTATCTCATACACTGGCTGCTGAAAATATTAACTTTAATATTCAGATTGGACCTTATACATTTGGTTGTTTCAGACTGCAAACTCAATCCTTTGATTTAATTTTTTTGGCAAACCTCTCGATTACTTAGTTTACATCAATGGTAATGCCTCAACGCATATTTACTTAACCACGTCTTTGTGCGTGTGACAGTTTAAAAGGATCTCTCTAACGTCATTGCACTGATGTGGAGCGACATCATCGAAACTTAAAAATTGTATAGACATTGCAGGAAAACGGATTGCAACAAAGTCAAGTACAGTAGGAAAGCACACTTTTGGGAAGGGATGCAACCCTTGTCGTGTATGTTCATTATTTACAGCATTCGTTACAGATTTTCCCCATGCAACAAGACCAGCGAGACACAGAAGTGTACTTTCTCCAATCCGATATCATACTGCGATAACCATCCGAAAATTCGGATTCTCTGGAAAGATGGATCGCCCCGATCTCCGCCCTTCCCAATCAGCAATCCAACTTCCCATTGCGTACGCTCTTGGTTAGGACTGCGGACTGATGCGCACCGATGCGCCCGGCCGAGGAAACGGAACAGTTTTCATTGCGCATGGCGCGCATGATGAAGGTAACGGAATACGGCATAACGAGAAAAGGCAAGGGGCAGGATTGCGTCNGGGGGGGGGGAGAAGTCTGGGACCACGCCCACGGCCGGCGCCTTCCAGTCAGGCGCCACACGGCAGCCGGTCGAGGAGAGTACGGTCTATTCGCGATTTATGCACACTTTTTTAATATAACCTTTGAAAAATTACTATATCTATAACGTGTTTGGTTGTTTCCTAAATATGCCGTACATCACAAGTGCTTTATACTTGTGTTGACATAAAAAGTGAGTGAAGATATTTGGGAGGGCTATTAACATCGTGGTCGTGACAACCGATTAGGGTGAAGCAGTGCCGGAATGAAAGGGCGGGGGAAACGGGAGATCCCCGAGAAAACCCACCGATAAGCGGCATCCTCCGGCAGGATTCCTACTTGCTAAGATTCGGGAGTGACTCGGCCGAGGATTGAACCCGGTTCGCCGAGGTGGTAGGCGAGCAAGGTAACCGCTCAGCCACCGCGGCCACGTTAACATAAAAGTACAATATCTTTGGTTTAACTGACTCTTTACTTATATTTTATTTATACATTTTAATATTTCGTTTGTAAAAAATATGAGTGGGAGAAAGTATGTGTTTTGTTAATGCCTAGTTAGAAATAGTTCTCATGGAAAATATTATTATATTGAGTGCGCACGAATGCGGTGGGTTGTACCTCCTGTTTTGCAATTTTCTAGACTCGGTTAAGCTTTTATTTGCATGGGCGGCGTTTCAAAACGTTACTCTGCGAGTAAGGGTTTCTGTTTGGCTATCCCAAAACACTTTGAGTCAATGTTTTACTCGCTCTTGGTAGTGTCCCAAAACTGCAGAGTAAACCTTATTACTCTGCGCATGTTACCAGAGTAAAGTTATACACGCACTATTTCAGCGAGTAACGAAGGATAAACAAAGAATTACGGGAATTTTACTAGAATTAAACAAACAGAAAGGAAATGTGGAAATTTTGATTATATACACACAAGGGAAAATTAAAAATGACGAGTGATAAAATTCGTATTTTTATGTAAAAGTTAACTTGTAAAAAGTTTGCATTTTTTGACGTAATGTTTGTGTTTAACTTATGGCAAGTAACGCTGTTTATGTATATAACTAATTTTTTGGCTAAAAGAAACAATTTAAGGAGTGTGATACATATCTTCTGGCATTTACATTAGCTGGTTAATCAGTACACGCTATTTACATCGTGGTCTTTCCAAAACCTCATTTACGCTTGCTTTCCTCAGCTGTTACTCTGTTACTTTATTGTCTTCTTGGAGTAAAGTTTTGGAACGCCGCCATGAGGAGGGGGAGGAGAAGGAGGAATATTCTGGAAGTAGAACTTCAGCAGGGCTTCAGAAAAGTAGGAAGTGCCCGTGAATGGAGTATACCTTGAGGATACAGTGCTCGCGCCGGCTAGCGCGTTTAAGCTGTAACGAAATTCCGAATCTCAACATCGAACCACTCTTCAAATTGTGTAAAATCAGGCCGACACATGATGGATCACCGGCACAGAAAAAAAAAACTATGTAATGTATGCAGGTGATCCATTCCGACACCATAAGTTCGCGACAAACGACAAGATTACAATAAATGTCGTCTCGTTCGATCGGGTGTACGACAACGACGCGAGTATGCGCAACACGCATGTGCGAGGCACGGGTGGGGGGCCCGCGGCGACTCGCAGCAGTTTTGGGCATGGGTGAAAATTTCTCGGCATTATATCTGGTGAACCCGGTGTGCTAGCGCGGTGAATTTAGCGCCACAAAGAAAATATACCGCCCAGATCTGTCGATTCAAGTCATGCAAGCCAAGTATCCATATCGTTGTTTCCATTTCATTCCCATATACCAAAGAAAATATTAACCGCTAACGCAGGCGTTTATACGTAAACCTCAAGGCCGTGCCCGTGACACAGCCAAACCCTGTTTTTTTTTTCTCTAGACTGTGAAAACAACGTCGTTTCAACTGGGGACAGATTCGTTGTTTACATATACCTATATTGTTTTGAAATGTCTTATCACCTCCCATACAAAAGTAGGATTGAAACAAACGTTCAGGCAACTCTGAAATTTTGAAAGCGTGTTTTGACAATTCTGTAGGCAAATCGTGACCCAATGTTGGAGAAAATTGCACAAGGAGCACGATACGAAACACAAACCTACCTCATCAGTCTAAGGTCACAGAAACGATTTAAGGGTAGGGTTACCAAACTTCCGGCAAAAGGAAGACATGTCCTCCTTTTTAAGCTTTTTTTTTTTTNAAACGATTTAAGGGTAGGGTTACCAAACTTCCGGCAAAAGGAAGACATGTCCTCCTTTTTAAGCTTTTTTTTTTTTTCGTCCAACGTGATTTTCTTGGTGACCAAAAATTACCGGCTTTTTGACCCGATAAGGAATATTANTTTTTTTTTTTTTCGTCCAACGTGATTTTCTTGGTGACCAAAAATTACCGGCTTTTTGACCCGATAAGGAATATTATTTTGTACTAATTATATTCATATTAATAGTTTCTGTTAAATAAAACGTGTTATACCTGTGTTGTCAACATTAATACGAGTAGTAATTTATCATCTTTGATAAAACATGTAAATTACGTCAACTAGTTTTTTAATTTCTCATGTAAATTAATTTTTTTGTACTGGAACGTGTTTGTAGTATGATTTTTGTTGTGTAATACATCTGTAAGCATACACGTTTCTTTTCCTTGTACTTTGCTTGCATATTTTATTTTAATTTATAATGGAAAGGTTTTTTTATGTCATCAAACATTTTTAATTTGTTTTGTTGAAATATTAATGAATTGGTTAAAACATTTTTTAAATTTTTTCCTAGACGACGAAAAATAATAATGCATGGTTCTCCAGTATAAATAATTTGTGGCGCTAATGAGATTTCATTGTTCTTTTTAATTAAATGTCCTATTTTTATATGCAAGGTGTCTGTTAAGGGGCATTCCCAACCTGCGTCATTACAAAGGCCTGTGTTTGACTCTCGTAAAATTGTAAAGAGATGTCTCGCCACAAGATGACGCCACGAGTAAATGGAAGCGGCTGTAGAGCGTCCTCGTGCCGGCTGGGAAATTTGCTCCAAAAAATAAAACGAGGAGAAAATCTCGTATTGCTTCGTTCTTTCTATTTGTTATATTAAACGCTCACTCGATTCGAAATTTCGGCAAATAAATCTACGAGTCAGCCGCAATTACACCAAGGGGGACATAGCAGTTGAATAATTTCTCACGGGAAATTCTCTAATGCCATGCCACATTTTCTACTGGACCAAAACTTATTGCAGCCAGCTTCCTTACCACAAGGGAAAGACGTATCGTCACCAACGCGGTGACGATGGAGAAGTGGCGGATTGAAGGCAGGGGCTAAAAAGGAGGCCACCGAGAAAACACGCACACGAGAATTCCCGATATTTGGGCTGTACGCACTGTCGGAGTTTATTGGTCATTATTAACATGTCTGAACGCAAAATCTTGCCAGTTTTTAATAGGCACGAGCAGCCCAAAGTTGCACCGTTTCCATCAGTACCTCTTTATCAGTAGCTATACCCTAATTTATGCCCTTGCATGAAACTCTCTCTTAGTTGTTAAAGCTTACAGAAAAATGTCGATTTTTATATATACACATAAATCCCATGAACACTTTGAAGAACATTTAGACATGTTGTTGGTTCAAAAATCATTACATTAATACATTTTGTAGTATAAACTAACCCCTTAACGTAAAAAGTAATTTTTCATTTCAGGTGTTGTAAAACAGCAAATTTATATTGTGGAAAGTACTCACCAATTTCTTATTAATAACTGGCAACAAATAGCAATGCCCATAAAGGCATTATCTGTATTAGTGTTAGCTTCTAAACTTGCACAGCACTGACTATGATTCTAACTATTCTGCAACATGCCAGACTTTAACGAGTTTACTCGGGAAAATAGATTAAAAAGTTAATTAAAATCTACGTTTTTGGTAAAGAATTCAAAAAGTAAACCATTTTTAATTATATACTTAGAAAATTAGAATGGGAAAGCGTAGGGTTTACGTTGTACACTAATTGCAACGAAGCTGCCAGTAGCGAGAACAAACGTATCAACCCTGTAAGAAAAACAGGCAAACAAAAGCAGTCGGTTACTCTAAAACCTAATATTCTATTAAGCTTTCCGCAAGAAAAATGATTTCGAGGCGTTATAGTCGCGCCCGGCCTAAGAACGGGACTTAGCTGCGCATAACCAAGTGAAATAGAGAGACAGGACGACTTGCAAAGCACCAACCACAGGTAGCTGGCAGGCGGTCAGACGAATCTGCAGGCACTCCCTCACACCTGCCGTACCACCTTCATCCAATTGTTTCCTCTCCCTGGGAGAAGTGGCCGGACATTGGCAGAGATCCCAAGACCTAAGTTACAGCGACCCTACTGTAGTGAGGTCGCAGTCAAGTTGGCAATGATTTAAGTATAGCAGTTCCATTTCCTAACGTCGAGTTAAAAATGCAACGTTTTAATCAGTGGCTGCTGAATATAATATAATAATTAGTTTATATTTATATTACATTTACAATTTGGATATTAGTGACATTTACTTTCTAACAGTTTCACGTTGACACTTGAGTGACGCATGAATAATGCGAACAGGCCAACGCTGTAAAACGGAATTAGTGAAAAAGGAGACAAATAAGTGAAAACCAGTGAAAATGGCTCCACTTGAAATCAGTTGTAGGCTAGGGCCTACTGATTATTGCGGTGGCTGAATTCCACTGATTTGCAGATTCTCTTCGCGGCCTTGGAAAATGGCAGATTCCCTTGAACAGCCATGATCTAGTTAACTGAAACTTCTGTTATGTACTCCTTGAATTGCATTAAAGCCATGCTATTTTAAAAGTTATTAAAATCTGTCAAGTTATTTCCAAACAACTACATATTACAATAATAAATAAGCAACGACTCACTTTGCACCTATAAAAATTAAAGTAAACAAACGCAACACGTAGACAAGACGACACAAATTGAATTACGAAGCTGTGCCATGTGTATATAAGGTCAGGTTTTAAACTTTGGGAAGCAGTTCGAATGCCAAATAAGCATTTATTTCTGAATCTCGAAATATGTTTACCTGCTGAAACGCTTGCTGCCCGTTTGCTATTGTATTCCTTGACTAAAATGTTCGTACAATTTCGAATGAAGTTATTCAGGTTAATGTATAGCATGAGTGTCACGCGAACGTGTTATGCTATGCACTGAGTATTTGTTGTACGGAGGTGCGATCCAAACCACCTCCAAAACTTTTTACTAATTAAAAAGTTAAACTGAAATCGTTAATGCTGACAGGAAATAATTTTCATACATTTAAATGTCTAACAATAACGAATCCTCAATCTCACGCACGAGTGAGTGAAGAAGAAAAAAAATTAAAACATTTGTTATGTTATGTCGTGTATCGAGACTTTACTATAAACAGCACACGAAGACAAGTGCCAATTCATTCGAATGATAGGCCAGTCATTAACAGCTTCTTAACTGACTTCCCGTGACTAGTATTTTGTTGACTGATATAAGTGATTCAAGTCTGTAATGCGTGTCAATGTTAATTTTACGTATGGCGGTAAAGAAGTAGATCCAAGTCAGGACTTTCAGCTGTATGAACACCCTACAGTGATCTAAATGTTTCGAAGCACGATATTTTTCCATGTTCCACGCGAGGTGCAGTAATTTGTAATCACGATGTATTTACGCCAGTAGACGAAAGCTGTGAAAGAAATATATACGTTCAGATAGACAAGTCTCAGAAGCAATCATTTCAAATNTTACGCCAGTAGACGAAAGCTGTGAAAGAAATATATACGTTCAGATAGACAAGTCTCAGAAGCAATCATTTCAAATAGAAAAAAAAAAAATCTCTTCATAGCAATTTTAATGATAAAACGTATTACGTTAGTGTTATTATGAATCGGGTTGTAAATGCATAAAAAACGGCCACCTGTTTATACGGCTTAGCTACTAATTTTCCCGGCATTGCTCCTGTTGCAAAAAAAAAAAAAAAAAAANAGTCCAACGTGTAACCAGGAAATGAGAATAATATAAAATTGTCACCGGTATTAACAAAACTTGTGTATATAACGTGAGTCCAAGAGAACCATTTTAAATAAAGAGGATGCTCTGCGTCCTGAGTCTAGGGTTTAGAGCTCTTTTTGTAAGTAACGAAACTTTTAACGGCCTCGTAATAAACCGCGGGTGGAAGACATTAACAGCATCATTTCGTCACGGTCCTTTAGTTTCCTATAAAACCCGATACCTCGGGAATATCTACATCCCGAGGGGCTTCCCCTGGCGAGCCTAAATTATTTGTCAGCAGCAGCCCGTGAACAGTCGCCGTGAAAAGACAGGAAGCGAACTGCTGATCCCCCCCCCCTCCTGTCTACATACTCTACCACAATCCTTAAAAAGTTGACGTTCAACACTTGGATAGTGTTACCAACTGGGCAAACATTAAAGAAAAAAGGAACTGAGGTCTTTCTCTCTCTCTCTCTCTCTCTCTCTCTACGGCGTTATTGCGGGCCATGTTGTGGCTTTATCTTGTTTATGATCCCTCTACGTCACGGGAGTGTATCGTTTCAAAACCAACCCACCCCCCTCACAAGACTTCGTCACTACACAACCCATCTCGCGACAGTTACACAGACTAAGGGAAACTTCCTCTTCACCCTCCATTCCTCCCCCTCTACCCCGCCAAGACTCTCGTGACTCGGGAACAGAGAACTCCCACGTGTTCGGCAACTCCGGAGCCAGTCATCACAACTTGCCGAAACACACTTGAGCTGGCGCCGCACTTGAAATTCTGTTAACGTTGGCACGGGAGACGTCACAGCTGATAATCTCGGGCGTGCGTCCCGCAGCAGTTTCATCGGCGAGACGAGGAGAAAACAATCAGTCCTCGTGCTTTTGCTTTCCTTCCACGGGACCAGTGACTGTATCTAATGCACAAGGACACGNGGAGAAAACAATCAGTCCTCGTGCTTTTGCTTTCCTTCCACGGGACCAGTGACTGTATCTAATGCACAAGGACACGTGGAACAGCTACAGAAGTATGTCTTTCTGCTGGAACATGCTTCTGTGGAGTCTCCTTAAAACGTGATTTGAAAACATTCACGCCTATTTATACGTCTTGGTTGGTAACTTTTATTGGCAGTGAAAAATAATTCAGCACAATTTTTAGAACGATGTTTAGATAATCTTCCCTTGCTGGGTTCAAAGATGGTACGCTACACAATGTTAGGACTTCAAGCTGGTTCAATAAGGTCGCGGGGGAATTTGATGTGCCTTTCAT
The DNA here is from genome assembly GCA_002778355.1 of Clitarchus hookeri. Taxonomy (NCBI): domain Eukaryota; kingdom Metazoa; phylum Arthropoda; class Insecta; order Phasmatodea; family Phasmatidae; genus Clitarchus; species Clitarchus hookeri. The sequence continues at coordinate 165,080 of NQII01001887.1, read as the reverse complement.
TGTCGCCCCTGTCGCTCTCTTGTCTCACAGCCTGAAATACGTTAAAACACCTCTAGGTATACGAGGCATTTATCTCACTTAAAACGAGTCTGCCTTCACGTGCTGTAAATCTGCAAAGGAGCACGTGATAGTGATTACCGAAGACGACTAACATTATCGCCTCGATAATCTTTACGACCGTGCAAACGCTTTACCATTGTTTTAGTACACGCAAGGCAATTCGGGCATATGGCAGGATGAACAGCAGTGTGTATTTTTTTTTTTTCCAAAGTGTGTGTATTGTAGGCGTGCTTCCTTAAGGAAACTGGTAATCACGCATGCTTCCACAATGGCAATCCTTCATTCCCAATAATGCTCCATTTTTCCACCTCGATCTTCTGTATTCGACTGGAGTGGAATATCCGTGCCCAAGAAAGTAAAGAAGCGTTCGTTAGAATGTGGGTGGTGCGACTGATCTGGCAAACACATACCTTACAAATATATCCCAGTACGATGTCTGCCATCTGTTGTGAGTCGAATTATGTATTTTACTCCATCTGCACATGTTTATAGAGCAGGTCTACTTTCACGCGAGACATCCGGTAGATCATAAATGGCATTATCAATCATTTGTGGTTTAAAAGTGTCCTTAAGAAATAAAGTATATAGTTATGTTATATTCTTGCTTGCAGTTTTGGAGAAAGTTGTTAAACGAGTGTGATAGTAAAAGTTTGTGATTATAAAACTCTATTNATATTCTTGCTTGCAGTTTTGGAGAAAGTTGTTAAACGAGTGTGATAGTAAAAGTTTGTGATTATAAAACTCTATTTATAGTAAAGAGAGAATTAAAAATATTATAAACGCGAATATATGAGCGTGTTTATTATTATAATTGGTCATAAGTTAGCAGATACAAGTTTTTTCCACTAGAATAAGAAAATTGCCGAAGAAAAATATGACGGAATCCAAATTGTCGCTAGGTCAGACTGGAAACATGGCAGGTATGTCACTAGTTTTTGTTTTAGCAATTATCTTCTTGCAACACTGAATCGCGGACTGCATGAAATTCGTTGACAAAGCCACTAATGGATTTGTTACGACTAAGTTTGGAGCTGGTTGCATGATACAACACCATCAAAACAACAGGAGTTAATTAACATATGAGGTTTTTTGGCGCCGTTCACTTAATGCTGTGACAGACCGTCACGGGAATATGTCCTTTGACTTAGGCGAGAGTAGTATCTGCNTTGGCGCCGTTCACTTAATGCTGTGACAGACCGTCACGGGAATATGTCCTTTGACTTAGGCGAGAGTAGTATCTGCAACATGACGAGAAAATGATTTCCATAGGAACACGCAACCTTCCTCGGTTCTCGTTTTTCTGTTTCGTCTCACTAAAGTAGATAATCCGCAATTATCATNCATAGGAACACGCAACCTTCCTCGGTTCTCGTTTTTCTGTTTCGTCTCACTAAAGTAGATAATCCGCAATTATCATCGTGCGAACAGTGAATTCAGAAGCAAACAAACCTATCAAATTTCAAAAGACGTGACGGCAAAGCGATACATTTTTGGCATATTTTCTAGGACGCTTATCACTTGAACTGTACAGCCTCTAATTCCGAGGTCTTACTGTTGCCTTCAACTAATTGTAAGGAATCTGGTCTTCATTTGCCAATATTGCTAAATCACTGTAAGCAAACTTGTAAAATTAATCATAATAATTATTTTTTTCAAAAACATTTGTGCAAGCTATTAGATTTCACTTACTCAGTTTGAATGAAGCTTGTCAAGTCTGCAAGCTTGCGCAAAGCTAGGATNTGTGCAAGCTATTAGATTTCACTTACTCAGTTTGAATGAAGCTTGTCAAGTCTGCAAGCTTGCGCAAAGCTAGGATTGAGCTAACAAAGCTCGAATCTACAAGCAAGCTTGGTTTGCAACATTTGCTGCAAATTTAAATGCATATCTGTGAGTGTGTGTGTGTGTGTGTTTGTGTGTCCTGTGTCTTGAATTAACGCAAGAAACGAGCGATGCCATTTATCCGAGCANGTGTGTGTGTGTGTGTGTTTGTGTGTCCTGTGTCTTGAATTAACGCAAGAAACGAGCGATGCCATTTATCCGAGCAAGTCATGTATGCATTGTGGGTAGTAAAATTTTCACAGCTTTTGTTTATTAACTCATTTATAAGTAAACATTTGCATTCGCGCCATCTCCAAGCAACGTGGAAGCCTCTAAGAGTTGAAAACTAAAACGGAGATATCTTCTCTACCTCTGGTTCCTTCTATACCAGAACTGTGATAAATCGTCGCGCTATCGTTCTATGTAACTTTTAAAGGCATTTTCGCTATCTACGTGTAAAATAGAACTCCAGTATGTCTGCTCTTTCCTTGTACGCTCCTGAATCTTTTAACTGATCTGGTCAAAATGTTACATGTTTACCCCAAGGGACACTGCAAAAATAAATAGGCAGCTGTATATCTTTGACACCGTAACTTTTCTTCGTGGTTCCACCCTTATTATACTCTTCTCTGTCTTACCAACTGGCATGTCTTTGAAATTTAAGGGACTGCAAATATTCCGTGCGAATTCTGTTGTTACTCTTTAGGATCCTGTGAAAATAAACCAGAGGTTCTATGAAACCGAGGTGAGTGAAGAGAATTGGACAGCTCTTAAAATCGAGGCCTTGAAAGCCGATGAGGAAGAAACGAGGTGGGTATAGAGCAGCGCTGGAATGAAAGGCCGAGGGGAAACGCAAGATCCCCGAGAAAACCCGCCGACCATATGCGAAAATCCGGGAGCGACCCCGCTGAGAATCGAGCTCGGTTCGCCGTGGTGGAACGCGAGCAGTCTTACCACTACACAACTGCGTCTCTTCTATGAGACCGGGAATTATCACTCCTCCCCCTTGGAATTAACCGTTACCTTACTTTCCTGAGTAACAACAGGATGTTACGTAATCCAAAGTGAGCAGACCAAAAGGTTCATTCATTTACGTTATTGGAGTTACGCCATAGTCAATTACAACTATTAAAATATAATTTAGCAAAAAAAAAAAAAGTGTATTAGGATAACAGAACAAAGTTTTATTGAATGAATAATACATACTGAATTTTACATGTTCGCAAATGTTGACGTTTTTAATATGGGAGGCCCATAGATTCCCCAGATCAAACGGAAACATGCAAACATCACATAAGTGTTTTCAACTCATTCTAAATAACTACTTAGATGACATTATTTTGACGGAAAACGGAATTCACAACGTTCCCGCAAAGTCCCATTCCTCTTATGCTGACAGTATTTGGTTCAACTTGACAACAAATTCTTTCGCTGTTACATTAAGACAATGCTGTCAAAGACCGACATTTGTAGGACTACAGAAGTGTCGTTAAACTTATTAAAAATTTGTAGGGCCCATCCAATTTTGAGTTTCATTTTTTTCATTATATAGCTTTTGAGTCTTTGGAGGCGTAGTATACAAGAAATCGTCAACTTTTAGAAGTTAAGTGCCAAATTAACGTTGCAACTCACGCAGTGTGTAACCTTTCGTTCACCATATTGTTACAGGCGGCCGGCCGCTTTTCGAGCGTGCGAGGCACGGATGATTTATTGACGTGCGCGCTATCAGATGCAACCGGAGACGCAGCGGCTTTTCACAAAATAATGTTTACAAAGCGTGCCTGTTATGCCTATGAAGGCGTGTGCTGCTCCCGACCTTCGGTATCGGGTGTTTTTGAGACCGGTGAAGAATGCTCTGGATTACTAACCTAGTTTCTCTCAGCGTGACTCGGGTTGCGTTGAACCTTCCAGGTCAAGGCCAGCGGCTATAAATGCGAGTCGGGCCTCCAAGCCGGGAGTTGTTGAGTGGATGAGTGGCTGGAGTTTAAGCGATAGAAGATGAGCGAAATGATCGGCGGGAGAAGTTACCAGCAGGAGAAAAATCTGCGACTGCGAGCATCGGCGCAGCGAATAGTTCGACTGGCAGGCTGGACTATTGGACTGGATGCGTGAGTGAAAGACATTACAAATTATGGCAACATATGGACTGAGCGTGTGTTAATGATGCGTATGAGTTAATTGACTATAACCAAACAGAGACATTAAGAATGAAGTTAATGTGAGTTGTAATTGACATTAAATATTGCGCTCACTGAGAAATAAAAATAGTAATAGTGGAGATAGATATATCAATGTTGTAAATAATAGCTGTATGAATAATTAAAAAAAAATAATTTTGTTATTTTATTTTCATTAATACCACTATCCCTCGCGAACTCAGATTCGCCCCTCAAGCATTTAGCTTGTATTTATATGTTTACAAGTTTTATATTCTTTGTAGATTAATACGTATACGTATTAATAAATGCAGATATTGTTTGCAAAATAAAATTTATAATTACACAGTTTTAAAAATGTATTACGTTATTGACAAGTCCTTATTTTGCTAAGACAGGAAGTGCACTTGTTTGATGAACCAAACAAATAAATTGAAGATAAAGCATGTTATTAAAATCCTGTTGCTTGCTATGTGGTGTGTATTCAATTGTTTGAAGGTGACTTAGTAACTCAAACTTTTTTGGTCACCGTGAGAGAACAGAAAGCCAAAGAAAAGATTTTTGCGTTGGGAAACCAGTTTTGGTGTGCGCGCTTTTAATAAATTTTGTCCTGATTACTTGTCAGTTTAACACGTTACGCTTTTTCATTAAGTTTTACATGCTTCCTGCCATAGGTATGAGTAGAGAACTGTAAAATTCGCGACTTATGTGATGCGTGGACTAGTATTGAAATTAGTTTGTGTACCCGGGCGGACATCAGTTGCACATTAGCTCCTTGCGATTGGTGATTGCGACACTGCGTGTCCTCGATTCGCGGGCAGACACCTGCAACGAGGGACAGTTAAAATCATCCAATCACGAAAGTGGATCTGAGTTCTGGTATTTTCGAGTACATGCAGTCCTGAAATCTTTTCGCGAAAAACAGCTGGCCTTACGTACAAGTGTCTGATGTCTGTCGGCATGTCAATCCGTGAATTTTTAGTCTCTAGGTGTAAGGTATTATTAATTTATTTACATGTTTTGTGTAATCATCGACATTGGTATTTTCAGCCAGTTTACTGTATCAGTTGTGTTTTCAACTCCTCTGGGGTTTTTTTTTTATATTAGGTATGCTAATCGGGTGGCTTACACGATCACGAAATAGTGTAGGCGAAACCCGACCCTAAGAAAATTTTCAGTTACCGTGTACTAACGAGGAGAATGTTAAATGTGCAAACGGCACGTGGTTAATAATCCGTTGTGCTACGTGACCGGTGCGGCGAAAATTTGCATGGGAACATTTTTTTTTATATTCTTCTCGTCGTCGCATTACGCGCAACAGCGCAATGAGCTCGGTTGCAAGTAGGCGCTCGCCGTCCGCCGCACCACCGGACTGCCAAGTGCGGCCGCGTGGCGTCGGACCGCACTAAGCCAGATCGGCCTTTAAGGCTCCCTCCCGCCTACCTAGTTATCACGTGGCTCTCATTGCAAGCAGTTGTGTCTACTGCAATTACAAAAAAAAACTATGGAATAAAAAACGTAATTTTTTTTTCAGGGTAGAAATGAAATTCGATATTCTGTTGCCCATTCATAAATTTGGTTATTTAAACAAACGCGGTCGTCGAAAAGTGTCCCGAGTCGGCAAAAATCGCCGTAAGAATTCCCCTGTTTACGATGTTAACTCTGCTGTGAAACTGTGTTTATATTTTCCCGTGCCGATTGCTGCATAAAACCCTACAACGCCGCTTAAAATTCTGAGGAAGCAGACCACACTCGAATGCTATTTTCCGTCGCCGTCGCGACGTTTCCTGATAACCGGATGTGACCTTGAGGCATTAAATATTGTTAATTATGGATTTCCCTTCAGGAGAACCTTCCCTAGTTTGCCCCCGTCCCCGAGTCCAGCACGACCGAGGGCATGTTGCTCATGAAATATATTTATGGTCGGCACTGTACAATACAAGGAATCGGCGGAAGGTGTTGCGAACATCTTCGTTCCGAGTAATCTTATTTGTTGAAGTTTCTCTACCTCTCATTTCAGAATGGACAATGGTGGCATCAGCGAACACGCAGCACGTTGTTCTTTAGCTACGACAAGAACGCTCGACACGAGTACAGCGCCGATAAAAATGAATTAAAGAATGCAACACATCAGCTCGTAAATAAATTCAGGACTTTACGGGCTAGCCATATCGGATTCCTGGTTATTCTATTTTGTATATTTTTAAAAAGAATATTCCGGAAGTTCATCTACATCAAACTAGCTATTTACCTTGCACTATAGACAGTCGAGACAGGAGAACTACGAAATCGCATTAACTTCACAATATTGATTCTGCTAAAATTCTGTAACATCATTATTGTGAAGTAAATATACAAGTTCGTAGTTCAGTCTTTACGCCTGTACTGCTGTGTAAGGTCAAGCTAGTTGGTTATATGGGTACTATTGGAACTTTCTTTTTAAAAACGCAAATAAGCCAGAAAAACACCAAGAATCCGATAAGGCGTGGAAGGTTACTATTAGTCTGGTCGCAGTTTCTTCACACTTTTTTAATCAAACATCTGAAAAATCACCCGACGTATAAAGTGTTTAGTTCTTTCCTAACTATGCCCTGTATTGCAAGCGTTTTATACATATATTAAAATAAAGTTACGATATGTTTTGTTAAATTGAAGTTTCACCTGCATTTTATTTATAAGTTATAATGTTGAATTTTTAATAAATATAAATAAAGCAGTGAGAAAACGCGCATGTTGGTAGCACCTAGTAAGAAATAGTTCTCATGCAAAATATTATTACAACTGAGTGCGCACGAATGCGGTGCGTTGTCCTTTGGTGCAATTTTCTAGACTTGGTTAAGCTGAGTTTGCACGAGGCGCACGAATATCCTGGAAGCAGAACATAAGCAGGGCCTCAGAAAAAGTGTGAAGTAACCGTGAATGGATTATATTAGTGGCACTTGCAGGGGGAGGTAGGGTTCTTACCAGGTCACAGAATAGGTACGTATATAGAAGTGAAAGGGGCGTGGCGATTCCTTTGATGTGGGCGTGCCCAGTCGTCGACTGGCTGCGCGCGGCTCTGGAGCGTGCCTTGTGTCTCATTGGCTACCGCNGCTGTGGCTGCCGAGTAAGCTACGGCGCGGTGATCGGCGAATGACGTTCCTCTATGTTGCTGGCCAGTAACGCCTTATCGCTGGCGTGTTGCCGCTGGAGTTCGTGGTAAAATCGGCTGTTTCACTTTTGTGTTCCTAAGTACGAATTACTCGGACCCGACGCCAAGCACGTACTTATTGCTATGTTTATTTTCGCAGCCCATTTTACTTAAAGCGTTTTAAAAGCTTTTGTTCTGGCACCTGGGTACACACAGTTCAATAAACTGGTCATTTTTGCTTAACAATATTTTTAAAATATGTTTTTTTTGTATTAGTGAGAAGGCTGGATACAATGCCTATTTTGGTACTTCGAAAAATATATTTACTTTTACTACAGCAAGTATTCTTCCAGTGGTATGTAAGAGAGATAACAGCTTAAAATGACCAATACAGAGCGCCATTAAACATATTATATGCTATTCACAGTAAAGTGAGCACATTTTAAGGCCCTTTCAGCAGACATTAACCACTAATAAATATATTTCATAGCAGGTCCAGACGTTAACTTTCCAGAGTGGTGAAATATATACAACTGAATTTATTAGTCACATGCCAATATTTATATTTAAAAGTGGCGGAAAGATAGAAATTGATTGAAAAAAAATTGTCATTAGTGTCTCCAAAAGTACTCAGTTTACCACGAATACTTTATAGCAATGTTAAAATAACATAAACATTTTTTTAAAGCGTATAAATAAAGTGACAACTTAAGAAATCGATAAAATCAAATACATTTAAATCGTCTAAGTCCGCTAGTAGCATAATGACAATCATAAACGATATGTAATTGTTATTAAATCATTGTAGTGTAGAGAAAATTACAAAATATCTAATCCTACTGTTACACATTAGGCGCCGCGCAGCATTAGGGAGTCCGCGCGTGTAGACGCAGCACTCCACCATTAGTGGTTGCTCACTACTTCAGTTTATATTAAGTATTTATAACTTAATGGAGACCGATTGCCTCATTCTTTTTAAAATACACATTGTTTATAGATCTTTTCATTACTGAAAACACCAATATTTATGTAATAATTTTTATTTTATTGGAGATTTCTTAACCTTTCACACGTGCATAACCACGCGCAAAATCATAAAACGCTCAGCAAAAGAGAGAGAGAGAGAGAGAGACAAAAATACAAGGATANGGGGGGGGGGGGGGGGGGGCAGCGCGATAAGTGAGTGAATAGATATGGGCGGCTCTTAACAGCGAGGCCTTGAGAACCGATGAGGGTAATTGAGGTGAGTACGGAGCAGCGCCTTAGAGAAGGGGTGGGGGAAGCGGGAGATCGCCGAGAAAGCCCGCCGACCAGCGGCATCGTCCGCCACGATTCCCACATGCGAAAGTCCGGGAGTGGCCCGGCCGAGAATTGAACCCGGTTCGCCCTGTGGCGGGAGGCGAGTAGGCTAACCGTTCAGTCACCGCGGCCCCTAGCGCGATAAGATTGAGATGAACGTATGTGGTCGCAGAAAGTTTGAGAATTGCCCACCTTATGAAAACAAGAAGTTGGCTCCCATATGTACAAGAATATTTCGTTGCTGCATTCGCAATTACTTAGAGGTTACGACCAAACCCACGCCACGGAAACTTAGACCCCGTGTTACGTTATCACTCTTTACGTACGAGTTTCAGAGCAGAAACTTTAGGCCTGGATGAGGAGGGGGTGGTGAGGGGAACAAAGTATATGGACGTTTACTGTAATATTGTAAGGAAAATACACGACAAAATGCATGAAGTGTTTAAAATTTAAGTACTATGAATCAGCAGGATAAGAACTTGTCTTTGTATTATTCAAGTTTTGCGTGCTGCAACTGTTGCTAATCGTATTTGTTAGCATCAAAAATCTAAAAGCAAACATTTTCTTTCGGAACAGTTGTCGCAGAACTTTTAGCGTACTGCACTTGTGTATTTAGAAAATACGGTGAAGAATATGTATTGAATTAAGGACGCAATTGTTGCACCTATCACTTTAATTAGGGGCCGCAGTGATGTAGTGGTTAGATTACTCGCCTCCCACCAATGCGAGCCGGGTTCGATTCCCGGCGGGGTCACTCCCGGATTTTCTCAGCACGTGGGAATCCTTCTGGACGACGCCGCCGGTCGGCGCGATTTCTCTGGGATCTCCCGTTTCCTCCGCCTTTGCATTTCGACGCTGCTCCATACATCGTTTCACACCTCATCCGCTTTCAAGAACTCGCTGTTAAGATCCGTCCAAACCTCTCCACTGTAGTTGCAACTTACATCGTCGTGGTGTCAATTATGTTAATTAAATTGCAGAGTTAATCCATTTAGATCCAATGTATAACGCACAGGCAGGTTTTATTCTGCCGGTATTGAACACTGCGATGTTCACTGCATAATTAATGATCATCACTGCGGTTAAGTGATTGGTAAACCGTAATACTTCCCAGGTTATGAATGGTTCATATTACTATAGCCGAACCCGAAGCCTGCAACTCAATTGTTGTGGCCATGGAAACAAGTACTTATCATAAAAATATCTTGTTTCCAGCACCTGAAACCGTACATTAAAGTATGTGCGAAAGGGTTAGCCAGTTAAGTTCGGTATTAACGTGCGAGTTGAAGTGTGAGATCGTTAGAGTGTTTGACGTGCTCTGTACTTTTGTCGAGCGTGCTTCTCGTAACAATGAACAACGCACTGCGTCTTCGTTTGTTGTCAACATTGACAATTCGCGATGGTGACACTTGATGAAACTGTATCATGTCAACTTTCTCACACACATAGGAGGCGATCGAAACACCTGCTCTTATCACTTGTGTACAGTGCTAGCTAACTGAAGCTAGCTGTAAATAGATGCTGCTGTTGCTGCTCTCTCCCGATTTGTCTTACACTAGCTCCTGGAATGTGGCGTGTGTGTGTGTGTAATGGTAGCACTGCCTTGAAAAACTCTTAGGCATGTCATGCATGTGAGAGAAGGAAGTCTTTACGCTGGTGTGCAAGCTGGACATCTTTGTCGAGCGCTGCAAGTGATTCCATCTCTCCATATCTTAACGATAGCTGATGATAAAAATTTCTGACCTCTAGATCAGAATGTCATAATTTCCACGACATCCTCTCGATGTGAGAAAGAAGTGCTGTACGATATGTGGTGGTACGAAATACCTTTGTAAACCTAAAAGCACGTCTGCGTATGCACTGAATTCCAGCTGTACACATCAGAAAAATGGCGTCACTGACTAGTAGATCCTGAATCGCTGTTTCGCCAATCAGGGCGTGGTAACTTACTCGCCAAGTGGCAGCCCAGCCAGTAGGGAATCATACGCAGCACGTGGTAGCCAATACGGCAAATGGACCAGCACAGAGCTTTGCGAAGCCAATCGCCGAATGGGTTCATTCACATCACAGGAACCACCACATTTCGTTTCTGTATGCTTATCTACTCTGTTGCTATTGCTTGGTGCTGTTGCCAAAGGAGTGTGTTTTGAGCTTGCTGGGAGTAACAATGACGCTCAAGCAGTGACCTCCTTGCCATCAACCAGTTGTGTGACGTATGCTGGAGAGAGCGGAAGTGTTCTGCTACTGCTACTTGAATAATCTGTGAGTTCTGTATGACTATTTAAATTAACCTTCTCTAGATTAGTAGGACTGCATTTAGCGTATGCAGAGAGGTGATTTGACACACATTTTTACCCCCAGCTGATTTTTTTATTCGCCTCGGTACAGAGTATTGATTCATGAACCATTTATGTTCATACATGCACTATGTTTGTGAATTTCACATACGCGAGGCGGGATGTACTATAGCATGAAGGAGGTTCGATCCTCGACTGAAAAATTGTTTATTAAAAATAATTATAAAGCATAAACGAAAAGTTCCGTGGGTGTACAATGATTTTTCTTATGATAAGCTCTAATAAGGATTTCGTATTTCTTTAATTGATGCGATCACATTTGTTTTAAGATAAAAAACATGAATATGGTGCACGTTGTCTCAACGTGTGAGTTTAGCAATGCAATTAATCCAACAAGTACATCTTTACTGCGTGATGTTACTACTTGCATGCTAAACATTGCCTATTTGTCGGTTTTTTAACAAGTAAGTAAATTAATTGTCATTATATTTTATGAAGTGTATGTTGTAATGAATTTGGTTATATTCGCGACGGGGATTACATTTTAAAGTTAAATGTAGTAAAATATGAACACAATATAATTACGGTGTATAACGTGCTTTGTGACGACATTTACGAATTATTCCTGAAAACATTTGCCCCGTTCATAAATGCTTCAGAAATGGCTGCCAATTATGATTATAAAGGGCTTGAGGTATAGTGAAACATAGCAGTCTGTTTTAGGTCGTAGGTGTTGACTTAAGTGTGAATTTGATATTTCCATCTCAATAAATGCATAAATTATTGGTAACTATGCTTATTAAAGGGCTAAATGCATAATGAATCATATAACATTGGTTGCGCTTCGTATTGATGTGATGTGGTATACGCTAGACCTTTATCTAACTACAAAAGACGACCAACTATGCCAAGTTGGTGGAGCTGACGTTAGCACGCTATGCTTGATACGTTATTTGAGGTAAGGCGACAATTTTCCTGTACTCTCGAACCGAGCTGTTTGCACATTCTGCTTATAATTACTTTTTAAACAATAATAGCACACCGATGACTTTAGAAAATTCGAAATGGTGCAGAACGTGGTCGAAAAACGAGTGTTCATGTTGCCACATTAGCTCTAGTGAAGCTGCGTTATTTTGCCGGATGGTAGACAATAAAGCCACTGGCTCTGGCCATGCCTGCGACAGTCAAATGGTCCTCACTCCCGGCGGTCTGTTGAGATCGTCCAGAACTATTCAGCAGTGTACAGGTTCTCTCATGTTCCTATTGTTCGTAACAAAATCTGACTGTTAAATTTTAACATCTTAAATTATGTCACGCCATCGACCATGTTTCTCACCACTCTATTCTCTGGCTTGTCCTAAAGCACCTTATCACATATTCCGACTTCATTATCGTATCCTCTTCAATAGACGTGTTTGTGCATACGTCACACGATATATTTACATTATATAGATCCATTTCCAAGTTTTCAAAACAATAAATTAAATTTAATGTATAATTATGATAAATAAAATTATTCGTAGTCAGATGTTGTAACGCCATATGCGTAGTTACAAAAAAAAAAACAATTTCTACGTATATCATTTATATAAATGCGTTTCCTAATTTTTCTTATAAAACTATTTGTCATGAGCTGTTGTGACGTCACATTCGTATAAACCTTAAAAATAAGCGTCTGTACGGATATCATACTATATACATGCGTTTCCAAGTTTTAAAACATTAACCAAAATTAATTTATGTTACATACATACCTTTTACTTGTAAATACATACATTAACATCGGTTGTGACGTTATGTTGGAATTAGTCTTGAAGAATCAGGTATGGAAATATAGTACTTGAAATGCCCACTTTGAAAAATCTTTAATGCATAACTACGTCTATAAAATTGAATATGAATAGTTGGATGACTGAAGCCCCAGGCGTTAGAAAGAGTATTTATAATTTCTCATGCCATATTCGAATTAATCTCAAAGAAATTTCCGCTTGTATACTGCATGTGATATATCAAGTCTGGATATGTTATGTGAAAAAAAAAAAACTAACTTAATCGATACCCACGTGAAGTGATTCATTTTTTATATCAGCATTCATGTGCTTAGCCCTATACATAAGAATATTTAGGAAAAATTTTAATACTTACAACTGTTATCAAAATAAAATTAATCATCCTTGTACACTTTATACCTGAATAATATATTTTTTCATTGGATTTTGTTATGTCGGTGTACATAAAGTGACGTTTCTTCTTTTGCTAATTTATGGAAAACCATGCATCCTAACTCAAAAATGCTTCTAAAATGTTTTTAGTTTGATTTTCGACCGACCCTTATGTTTGCGTACATCTTGAAAGTTTACTTTTTATTCTAAATGAAAAACCATATAGACTATCCTCAATTATGCATGGATCGATAAATACTAATACTTATTAAATTTTGGTCTTCTATCGGTGTGTATGTGTGTGTGTGCATGTAAGGTTTACCGAGATGCCGGCTGCCCGAATCCAAACAGTTTTCCATTAGCAAAAAATTTTAGGACTACTGTTTTCCTTTAAGTATGCACGGTGCAATGGTTAGTGCCCTCAGACACATTTCTTAGCACATTTGTAAAAATACCTATTGCTTATAAGATATGCAACTTAGTGAAGTTTTTTACAATCAGATTGAAATAGTTTTGGTACTACCAAGAGTCCATACATAACCTTGCCAACATGCTTTAAGGTCCTTCAGTCATATGTATTCCTATGAAATCCAGTATGGCGTCGAAGGATATACACATACAATAGCTGTTTCTAATATCACTATGGGTTTGGCTTTAAAATACATTCCTTGAAGACATGCAACACAATATATTACGTCACTGAGTTTTAAATCTTAAAAGTTAAGTGTAACATTTATTTAATTATAAATATATTGGTACCCAACATCGAATTCGAACAAATTGGCAATATGACTTTGATCTAGGTGATGGGTGAAACCTATAATATGAATTTTGTTACTGTATCTTCGAGGGTTGGAATATGGTGGTCATTTATCCTCATAAAAAAGACTTAAGGCATAATTAATTTTTCATCTCGGATGGACTTGCACTGGTCTGATACGCTCCAATTTCCATGCGCCTAACTCCAGCAGTTGTTGAATGATGTCCAACTGTTTCCTCTATGTTCGTAGCTGTCTGATATAAGCATAATGCACTTAAAACATGTTCTGAGATAAGGAAACCATTGTCCTGTATTCGTGGCTCGGGCTCGTTACATAATTACTTTAAAAAAACCTAAGATAAATTCGTGTGGCTACTGATGTCAATATGGTATCGAATAAATGCGAATAATAGAATTTTAGGCGTCACATTAGCATTCGACTCGAAAACACGAGACCGAAAATATATAACACTTGGCATATTTACGTACACAATTCTATGTTTATAAAATTAAATATGGCGCTGGTCATTGCCTCATAATTACGTTAACTGACATAATAATCTAATTTTCTTTGAAAGTACGAATGTGTAGACATGCTGTTCGATATACTAATTTAAAAGTAAAATAAAATGCAATTATTTAAATACATAACTTTATTTATAAAATAATACTTTCATAATCTATGGTTGCGGCATCATTTACTATAAATCCGCTTTGGTAATACGAATCCACAGACACATTGCTCGGCTTAATATCTTCTGTAAGTTTTAAATGTGAAATAAAATATATTATACTAAATACATATCTTTTATATGTATAATTCTCTATTTTTATAAATGATTGTTAAAAGTTAATCTTTTATTTATAAAATTAATGCATTTTCAGTGCCTTGTCAACATGATTGTTGTATAAGTTAACATAATGGCCATATCTAACATGTACTTCTCGAACTCATGCCTATAACATATAGGAACAAATTTATTTTCTATATACAGTCATCAGTCGCATATTGTCACAACACTTTTTATTATCATGCACATAATATTATTACTCGAATATAGGTACCCTGACGACTATAAGATTCTTAGGAAAACTCATCTCCACACTTATGTTTTTATTCATACCATATTTAATATAATCATGATGCAATGGTGACTTTTATATATACATAATTTAGACCTGTACTGGCAGTTTCATCCTGGTGGGTAACTCATGAAATCGTTTTCAACCATGCTTATAAGAAGGCTTATGGTATAATTGCCTAGCCACCCTGATCGTTGTCGCGTGCGATGCNAGTATAATCATGATGCAATGGTGACTTTTATTTATACATAATTTAGACCTGTACTGGTGGGTAACTCATGAAATGGTTTTCAACCATGCTTATAAGAAGGCTTATGGTATAATTGCCCAGCCACCCTGATCATTGTCGCGTGCGATGCGTGTGATATTAATTTGGTGGCTAATATCTTAAACAGTTCGGAAATTGTGGCTAACTATGCTTATAAGGTTTCTTAAGGCATAATTGGCCTAAACATCCTGTTCGACATCTGGTCTGATGCCTATGATATTAATTTGGCAACCAAACTGCTCAGAAATTTTTCCTAACTATGCCTTTAAGTTTTTGGAGTCGGATATAGACATACTGTACTTGGCGTAATTATCGGGGGTGTGTTTAGCATAGACTTACTTCGCATAGGGTGTAGAATATGCTTGTTGCAGCATGAAGTAGCAATGGCCGATGTTACCATGGAATGACAGAGGGTAATACCTAGGAAATTATAGAAATAAGATGGCAGTATGGAATGACAGAACATGAAGTATCAAGGTAGAATTACAGAGCATGAACTGGAACATTCTGGAAACAAGGTCATGCTATTTTTAGACTGAGTGACTCGTGACAATTTGGATAAGGAAACTTTTTGCAAGAAATTTTGCAGCTTTGAAGGGAAATTCGGGAAATTTTAAGGGAGATTCTAGAAATTTTGAGTGTTTTCCAATGTCAAGGTCACATCTGATCCTCTGCCAGATGCCATGTCCGTCCGATTGCCCGACTCCTTACTCCTGTGTCCCAGCTCTCTCATTTTCTATCTACTGCCTTGCACATGGCAAGTTCGATGAAAATTGCAGATGGAGTGACGAGTAAGTGCCGAGCAACTCCAGGTCCAGTCCAGTGCGTGTTCGCAGGTAACTTGAAATTTCAAGAGGCACTGTTGAACCAAACGTGACATGCTTTGGAACCGAACGGGTCGCGACCGCGCGCGAAACAAACATTCGTGTTTACCGCAGTTTGGAGAACTTCCATGACTGCTTGCATTCCAGCAGAATTTACCGCACATATGTACATAACATCTTCAGGGGCTTGCTTTTCCTCTGTGTCCACAGCATGATTTCAGTGTTGATCATTTGTTTTTTAGAGTAGCATAAGGGCTCCGACTACCAAACCTGCAGCTACGGAGTGGAGTTTAGATGAGGAATCAGTGATAAAGAAATTTCTTCTCTGTGGTTATTGTTTCGAACCAAAATATGTTAAACCCAACTTTCTCAAATAATAGGCTAATGCCACGTTAAGAAATTTCCAATTTTTTTTCTTTCTTATTTTTATTTTTAAAATATGCATATTAACTATTACTTCCAAATATTCTGAAGCCCTGCTAAAGTTCTAATCACAGTATATCTTCGCCTCATACAAACAACGCTTTAACTAGGTCTAGAAAATTAACGCACCTCATTCGTGCACAATCAGTGTAATAATATTTTGCATAAGAATTATTTCTTACTAGGCATTATCAACAAACCTATTTCCTTCCTGCTTTTCTTCATATTAATTATAAATGAAAAGTAATTTACAGATCAAGTGTTAAATGTTAAATTTAACCAAACATAAAGTAATTTTATGTAAACGCGAGTATAAGAAACAACCAAATACGTCCTACATAGGGTGATTTTTGAAAGGTTCAATTCAAAAAGTGTGAAGAAACCGCGAAAAGACTATAGAATACTTTTTGTTTGAAGCGGTTAACTTTTAACATCGAAGCAGTGAGAAGGTTTCTCTTCAACATTGATTCCCCATTTAAACTCTGCGGCTGTAGTTTTGATAGGCAGCGCCCTTAAGGGGTCCGCCTAACTGGCACTTAAACTGCGGCGCGGAGTGTTTGAAATACTCTTCCTACCACGAAACTGTTAAATGCGCGCCCAACGTGCTGATCTACGAAAGTAACATGCACTTCAGACGAGGAATGTCGATTGCTTTCAAGATGTCACAAGCGTGAGAGAAATCCGCCTGTCCTTCCTTCAGGCAGGGTCAAGCTTGGAGCACAGCATGAGCCAGCTGCATTACCCGAGGCTACAGAATAGCTGAGAGTATACAGAAGTGAAGTGGGTTTGCAGTTTTCTTTGAAGTGCGTGTGTCCATACGCTGCTGCGCGAATTTTTGGAAAAAGGTCTTATGCGTGATTGGCTAACTGCGTGTCGCGAAACTTTTCGTGCTGGCTGTGCTGCCGCATTGCAAACAAGTATCTACGCGTCGATTGGCCAATGGCGTTCCCACACGTTGCTAGCCAGTGTCGTGGCTGGAGTTGACGGTACAGGAGGCTGTGGCACTTCTGCATTCTCGATTATTCAGTGCCGAGGATCAGACGTGTCCTTCCGCGGTTAACCTAAATTACGGAGATGGTGGTGGTGAGGTATGGACGGCTCTTAACATAGGGGTCTTGAGAGCCGATAAGGGTGTAGCGAGGTGAGTATGGAGCAGCGCCGGAATGCAAGGGCGAGGGAAACAGGATATCCCCGAGAAAACCTTGAAAACCTGCCTACCAGCTACATCATCCACCACGATTCCCACGTGCGAAAATCCAGGAGACCCCACCTAAATCGAACCCGATTCTCCTAGGTGGCAGGCGAGTAGTCTGACCACTACACCACCGTGGCCCCACCAAAATTATGGATTAGTTGACTGACGATATGAAAATAAGGCAGCGAAGGAATAATGACGGAGAAAGGCAGCGGGAGTACTTCGAGAAAACTTCCCTCACTTCGACAATGCCAGCAACTTTCCCAACATGGAAAACCCCGTCCGGTAAAAAAAATCCCGCACCTAAGTGCCTGGTACCGCACCGAGGACGTAAGCGGTTATACGTTAAAGACTTACTGACCTCCAGCCTGCCACATAAATCAAATGACAGTTGAATTTCCACATTTTTTCTAATGCAATAAGTTCCCTTGCTTTCGGATAAATGTTTAAATAGTTGACAAGTACGGGCACACAAATGTTAGGATGTGTGTATTTATTTATGCTTGCTTATAATTTAAAAATGTTCTTTCTTTCATCTCTGATGTGATTTGCACCCTTTCATATGACGTGAGATACAGAACATCTCAAGCTCAAGGTAGTTCTCTTCTCTCAAACGCAAGCACGCTCGTGTTCTTTTAGGGAAATAAGACAAATAAATAAAAACACCCCGTAAACAAAATTAATAGGAATTTTATTCCAGCGTCTTTCATCATAACAGAACCGTTGATTTTATAGCCGTGGAAAAAAATAGGTTTTGGATGCGCGGTCCCGGAGAAGCTATTAATAACGCAGGCAGTAAATTTACTGTGTATTCAAGAGACGTCTAAACACCTGTGATTTATTATCTGAGGCCCTTCTCGTGAGGATGAAAGCGCCGCGCTTTACATATTTTCACGCATTTCTCCCACCAGGAATCCATTTTAATTTCGAGTCCATCGAAAGTTGAGGAAAATTCCTTGGTGGCCATTCAGTTAGAGCGCCAGCCTTCCATCACGTACATCTGGGCTTGATTCCTTGCGATTCAGAGAACGATTTTTTTTTGCCAGCGGCAAACGCGCGCGAACGTTGCCGACGGCTGATGGGGTTACTCGGGGTTTTCCCGTTTCTCCCACCAATGCGTAACGGGCGCACTTTCGTACCCAACTTCTTCACTTCTCCNCATATCGGCGCACTTTCTCACCCAACTTCTTCACTTCTTCAGGTATATGGGGAACAACAGATGTGTGTTTCGGGTAGGACAGCAGACAACTGCTAGCTCCAGCTTATTTTCATCTTATCCATCGTGAACCGTACCACTCCGCGACAGCATGCGGATGTTAACTATATTTTTAAAGCTGATCGCAAATACACGTTTACAACACCGTAGTGCAGGTTAATAAATATACAGATATATACCGAAAAATAGTCCCTGGTAAATAAAAATAGGAGACTACTACAGATTACATTTAACAACCACTTAACTTGTGTGCATTTTTAACCCTACGTAATATTTTTTTCTGATGGTATGATTGGAAACTCTTTTACTATTCTTTATTAAAATATTAAAACGATAATTAATTTTAATTTTACGAAAAATCTTGAAACTGCTCCTGTGCTTAATCATGCGGCTTCGCGGGATAAAAAAACAATCCCATTCTCTTCAGGTTCTTGCTCTATCATTTTCGTTTAGATAAATTTGACAGAATAGATGATCTTCCGCGATGTATTTTAGAAATTAGAACTAGATTAAGGCCATGATATAACTATTTGAGAAATTTTTTAAAAGCAACATTTCGCTTCTGTAAAACAGATTTATTTGAACTTGAGTGCAAGGTACAATAATTTAGTTCAAAATACAAATTTTTATATCCAGGTTTAGGTTATGCCTATTTAATGCATGGTTGGTTTGTTCAAGGTTTTGTAAGTAGCTATTTTCGGCAAGCGATGATCTTCTGGATTTAATTTCGGATTTTGTTATAAATGCGTGTTTCTTCTGTAATGGTGAGATAGGCGTAGTTTTCATGTAAACCACCCTCCCTGCCAGCCGAGATGTTTTGAGTTGGAAGAGGTGTTAGCAATCGCCATCACTATAACTGATAGAAAATAAGGGCCCTCCTTAATTGGCATATGGGTATCATTGTAAGCGCTTGTGAGTGTTATTATTAAAAAAAAAACTATAGAATATTTTACTTAAAACCTTCTTTTTTTTAGGACAGAAATGAAGGTCGGTATTTTGTTGCCCATTCATAAATTTGGTTTCTGAAACATCAGTGTGGCCGTTGAAAAGTGTCAAAGTCAGGAAAAATCGCTGTAAGTACCCTTCTCTTTAAAATATGTATTCATCTGTAAAACAGTGTTTTAAATTGTAGCGACAATGCCGTATCGTTTCTGAACCGATTGCTGTATTAAAAGCCTTCGATTAAAATTCAAAGGAAACAACACATGCGAAATTTATTTCTGCGGTTTTCCATCGCCGTCGCAATGCTTCATCCTTACAGCTGGACGTGACCTTGAAAAGTTGGACATTTTTTACGAAGGAGGGGGGGGAGGGGGCTGATCCCCGTAAGAAACGTTTCTATAGTGAAAATGAGGTATTAGTGAAGTGCAGTAAGCTCGTCGACGATTAGAGTTCAATAACAGAAATATTTAATTGAAATGGCGTGAATGTTCATTTGATGTGGGCGTTGATTGGCTGCACGGGGTTCGGGAAACGCCTTGTGTCTGAGTGGCTATTTGTGTTCTGCGGAAGAGCTCATATTGGCTGGGCTGGCGAAATAAGGCTGTGTATCATTTGTCATTATATAAATGGTAAGTATATACATGTTCGTACTTGCCGTTGTGTGTACTTACCCTGACTATTGGGACGGGTTTTTTTCTGTCTATGCATGACTCGTCGCACAACCTGGCGGCTATAACACGAACTACAAGAAAGTAAACACGTGTTTTGTCATTCTAAGCTAATAACTCTATGGTTTTTGCTGTAAATAAACATTTTTCTGTTCTATGTTGGTTATCTTTAGTTGCGTTTATGTCAATGGTGTTGTTTGATGTTGTCGCAGAAATATAACAATAATGCATTTGTCATGTGTACAGTTAGGTTATTACAAACTCAGAATTAATGTTGCACATTGGTTGCTACGTAGAACAATAAGACGGCGGGTAAGTAGAACCACAGAAAGGTTCCCATCATAGTTTATGTACGCGACGTTTTAAATCAGACATGGCGACCGCCGCAAGTACGCGAATTCACCCAGCAAGTAAGCAACATCGTGTGCTTGGCAAGTGCAGAAGCTGTGTGTACTATACTAGGAATTGGGATGGCGCCAGTATATACTTAGTGACGTCACAGGCGGGGCGCAGTATTGACATGTATATACTTGAAGAGAATTGAGACACAACCTAAGTAACCAGGCGCTGATTGACGGAGTCCTGACATGTTGCTGGCCAGTATCACCATATTGGGTGGCGTGTGCGGCTGAGTTCGCGGGACAAGCGACGAACAGAAATAAATCGCAGAATTTGCAAAGACGCATTTCACGCCATTTTTTTCTCCGTGTCGGTTGTCCCGTATATTTCGGAACTACGTACGTATATCTTCACTTCTGTGATCATCTTAAGGCTGTTTCTAAATGGTTGCTGCCGTCTATAGACCCGGTTCGTATCCGTTTGCCTAAAGAAATTAGGAATGATCATTGGCGACAATCAGCAATACTTTAAGAAAAAGAGTGGGGTTTTGTTATTTAAAATTTCAAGAATTGAAATAATAGTACATTAATTTCACCAGATTCTCACTGAGTAATGTTGGACTAAAAAGTTTCTATAAAATTGTTATAGTTTCATACGGAAATTGTGATTTAAAGGATAAGAATTCAATTAAATATTTCAACACAAGCCCGCGTTGTGTGACGTCACAGTGAGAAGCAGANCAGTATCACCATATTGGGTGGCGTGTGCGGCTGAGTTCGCGGGACAAGCGACGAACAGAAATAAATCGCAGAATTTTTAAGACGCATTTCACGCCATTTTTTTCTCCTTGTCGGTTGTCCCGTATATTTCGGAACTACGTACGTATATCTTCACTTCTGTGATCATCTTAAGGCTGTTTCTAAATGGTTGCTGCCGTCTATAGACCCGGTTCTGATCCGTTTGCCTAAATAAATTAGGAATGATCATTGGCGACAATCAGCAATACTTTAAGAAAAAGAGTGGGGTTTTATTATTTAAAATTTCAAGAATTGAAACAATAGTATATTAATTTCACCAGAATCTCACTGAGTAATGTTGGACTAAAAAGTTTCTATAAAATTGTTATAGTTTCATACGGAAATTTTGATTTAAAGGATAAGAATTCAATTAAATATTTCAACACAAGCCCGCGTTGTGTGACGTCACAGTGAGAAGCAGANTTGATTTAAAGGATAAGAATTCAATTAAATATTTCAACACAAGCCCGCGTTGTGTGACGTCACAGTGAGAAGCAGAATAAATTAAAACGTTACTTGTGATCTCGTAATAATTACGTGCAGTACATGCTCTTATTGCTTCGCGTGCAATTAAAACAACAACAAAAAAAAAANTGTGATCTCGTAATAATTACGTGCAGTACATGCTCTTATTGCTTCGCGTGCAATTAAAACAACAACAAAAAAAAAAACAATACGGGGAATGCCAAAACCAGGAGTTTAATTACAGTACGGCGGCTGGCAATGTTCTTTTGCGNTGTGATCTCGTAATAATTACGTGCAGTACATGCTCTTATTGCTTCGCGTGCAATTAAAACAACAACAAAAAAAAAACAATACGGGGAATGCCAAAACCAGGAGTTTAATTACAGTACGGCGGCTGGCAATGTTCTTTTGCGANAAAAAAAAAACAATACGGGGAATGCCAAAACCAGGAGTTTAATTACAGTACGGCGGCTGGCAATGTTCTTTTGCGACGCGAATCGTTACCACGTGCTCGTACAAACACAGCTTCTAACTGGTAACACCATCGGATAAAAATGGCAAAATGGAAATATGCTAGCTGTTCTGGCCTGGGCAGGATCGTCGTTGATGGCATATTGTGCTGTGTGGGGTTATGCACAGAAAGTATCCATAGGCGACGAGGATCTCGCGTGGGCTATGAACCAGGTGTTTGTGGATTATGTGTTAAAATCTTAGCAGTGACGTTGGTTGTTCCATGATCCCAGTTTCCCCTTTTCATTTAGCGAGCGTGTATGTCGGATTATCGATCGAGAGCAGGGACACGCCTAATGTGACAAAATACCGAGATTTCGCCCAACTTCTTCCGCTCATACCGAGAAAAATATTTGTTATGCTTTAAAGGTAGAAGTAAATTTGATTTCCTAACATCTCAGGAATCAGTAATACAATATTACAGTAAATACATAACTTAAGGGCTGTTCACGGGAAACTGACCACTCTTGAAAGCCCTGCTTAAGTTCTACTTGACAGCACATTGTGTATTCTTCCACCTTGTGTACAATTAACATTACCGTGGGTCTGATCACGTTAGTAACGAGTCGGTTAAACGAAATTATGAAATTAACATAGTAAAATTATTTTCATGTTTCCTAATTGCATGCATTATGAAAACACAAAGCAAAATAAATACACTATTATTTGTTAACATTGCAGCACCCAGAAAGAATGTCCCGAATGATTCCAAACTCGGCGGATATGCAGGACAGTGTACCAGCGATAAGTGATTACAATTGAAGAGAGATGGCGTACACGTAAGTCCAGCAGCGCCCTCTCTTGTGTGAACGGAAAGGTTAGTGTTACTCGAAGCTCAGTCAGTGCAAGAGCCGTCAAACGAAGTGAAAGTAAGCGCCAGTATGCCTTGTCGGCGTCAAAGGGCACCATATCAGCACGTGAGNGTCAAACGAAGTGAAAGTAAGCGCCAGTATGCCTTGTCGGCGTCAAAGGGCACCATATCAGCACGTGAGTTCGAACGGAGCAAAATTATCGGTCTCCGGGAAACGGGTTTGTCATACCATGACGTTTTGGCTCTTACAGGGCATGCTAATACGACAGTCATGCGTGTGTGGCACCAGTGGATAGAAGAGGGTCGTACGCAGTGACGAGCGGGTACTGGACCACGCAATGTGACCACAGCACGGGATNGTTCGAACGGAGCAAAATTATCGGTCTCCGGGAAACGGGTTTGTCATACCATGACGTTTTGGCTCTTACAGGGCATACTAATACGACAGTCATGCGTGTGTGGCACCAGTGGATAGAAGAAGGTCGTACGCAGTGACGAGCGGGTACTGGACCACGCAATGTGACCACAGCACGGGATTGCCGCCATCTTGTCCGCATGGACGTAACGGACCGCACAGCCTCGTCCACAGTGTTGGCTCGACACTGGAGCACTGCAACGGGTGTGGACCTGTCTTAGTCGACGGTTCGACGTCGTCTGCTGTGGGCTGGACTGGTGGCACACATGCCATTGCTCGGCTTCCATTGTCCAGAAACCACAAGCCTCAGTTTGCAATGGACACGTGAACGCCGTCGCTGGCGTGCTGAGTGGCAAAATATAGTGTTTTCGGACGAGTCCCGTTTCAAACTGTATTATAGTGATGGCCGCATACGTGTTGGAAGTTACCGCAGTGACCGCAATATGGCAGCCATTGTGGAGCAGCATAGCGGACAAATGCCAAGTGTGGTGGTTTAGGGCACCATTGGATACAACATGCGATCTCGACTCCTTGGCATTGAGGGAAATATGAACAGCAACCGCTACATCAAGGAGGTTTTAGAGCCCAAGGTACTGCCCCTACTTCAGGCAACTCCAAATGCCATATTGGAGCAGGACAATCCCCGGCTCCATGTGACAAGGAATGTGCAAGCCTTCTTCAATGAACGACGGGTGCTACTGCTTCCTTGGCCGGCACGCTCGCCTGAAATGTCACTCAACGAAAATGACTGAGATATGGTTGGTCGGCGACTTGTTCGTCACGGTCCTCCAGCAACCACTGTTGATGTTATATAGACTCGAATACAAACCGCGTGGAGGGAGATTCCCCAGGAACATATCCAGGTCCTCTTTGATTCCATGCCACGACGTTTAGGGGCTCTGATTGCAGCACGTGGGGGCTTCTCCCCATACTGAATACTCAAGGACAGAGATCATGTAGTTCTGTAATCCTATTCAATCGTGTATTGTTGTATACCTAATCTCTGGTATAAAGATAATTTCAATCACATGTATCCTTCTTGGTATTGCGTTTTTCACAAACGTCACAAATGTTTATGTAACACTTGTATAATTCAACTTTAAGTAATAGAAGAACTTTCTCTCGGTCGTTACCAACTTTACGTTGCGCATGCCAGTCAGCGTGTTCGTTAAAATATATGCAGGTAGGTGCAGCGACATTTTTCAAATGTTGGTTTCGAAATTGATCAATTAATCATGAATGGTCTTTTCTTATAAATACTACAGAAACCTCCGAAATTGTCAGGAATATACACTGAAGAGCCAAAAAAACTGGTATACTTGCCTAATATCGTGTAGCC
>NQII01001887.1:84962-140013 GCA_002778355.1 Clitarchus hookeri | reverse complement strand
CGCCATCATCGAGTTCGCAGAAGTGCCGCAAGACGACGTGGCATGGACTCGACTAATATCTGAAGGTATGCAGGAGGTAATTCACACCATGAATCCTGCTGGGCAGTCCACAAATCCAATATGCTCCAATTTGAGAAAGGGTTGCACGTCTGTCACGTTTAGTGATTCTCGTCAGTCGTCGTTTGTCCCGTTCTTTCACGATCTTTTTCCGGCCGCAGCGATGTCGAAGGTGTGATGTTTTACAGGATTCCCGATATTCACGGTACACTCGTCAAATGGTCGTACGCGAACATCCAAATTTTATCGTTACCTCGGTGATGCTATGTCCCATCTCTCGTGCGCCGACTATAACACCACGTTCAAACTCACTTAAATCTTGATAACCTGCCATTGTAGCAGCAGTAACCGATCTAGCTGCCGACCGCATCGCGTTACTCTGATTGGTTCCATACCTCTGTTATTTGCATACGCACGCCTATACCAGTTTTTTTGGCTCTTCAGTGTACAATTTAAGGGATCTGCTTCCAAGCTTGCTACCATGGTGTTTAAATGAGGAATCAATGTTAATTAAATTCCTTCTCAATGCATCAGTTTTAAAGATAACGGTTTCAAATATAAAAAAAATATGCAACGCAAGTTTCTCTAAAAATACTAAGCCGTAGAGAATTTTTTTAAAAATGTTATTTGGTCATTGTTTTTTTTTACAATGTAAAGTTTTTTTTAAACATGAAGAAAAACATTAAACATAAAAATTTTCTATATTACTTAACTTGCCAGTATTCTTTAAGAAATATCACTTGGATAAGTTTTTGTTTGAAACGGTAATCTTTAACATTGATCCATTGAGAAGGAACGTCTTTAAAATCGATATCCCATTTAAACTTTTGGGTGCAGGCTTGGTTGTAAATGCCTCTACGAGAGAAAAGCGTGCGTGTTTGAAACTATAAACTAATTCTCTTTAGTGTGTTTTTAAAAATTTTCCAATTAATAATATAAATATATAAGTACATATATAGAAAAATATAAATAAAGGAATACATGTATATATATATATATATATATAATTATAGGTTACGTGTCGCTGGTATGCGTCGTTGACCTTGGGCCGTCCCGCACGGGCGAGTGGAAAATAAGGACATAGTAGTGATATGATAACAAGCAGCGAATACAAAGACCAGCTTACACAGGCTTGCCGCCGCGCGTGACGCCTCGTTAAACCTTTTGTGGCTTGGCCGCTCCTGACCTTCAGCAGATTTAATGTATGCATTTATTTGAAGAATTCTCTAGTGGCTTACTGCCCTAGTTTCTCCCAGCTTGATTCGGGCTGCGTTGAACCTTCCTGATCAAGGCCAGCGATAGTATAAAAGTGCGACAGTCCTCCGAGCCGAGAGTTGATGATTGTGTGGAATTTTAGCGATAGACGACGAGCGAGAAAACTAACGAGCGGCGAGAGAAGTGACCGGTGCAGCGGGAGGAAAATCTGCGGCTGCGAACATCGGCACAGCGAAAGATGCGAACGGCAGGCTGGACGATTGGACTGGATGCGTGAGTGGAATACATTTCGAATGATGGCAATAGACAGACTGAACATGTGTTAATGATGAGTGTACGTCAATCGACTATTGACAAACAGAGAATTTGATAAGGACTTTAATGAGAGTTGAGATATACATTAAATACTGCACTCATTGATAAGCAAGTGAATAGAGCTATATTAATGCTGTAAATAATAGCTGTGTGAATAAATTAAAATCTAATTTGTTTCTTTTATTTTTGTTAACACCTCCATCCCTCACGAACTCGGATACGCCTCTCTGACGNATATACTTATCGCAGTTTAAAGTGCATCTCTCTTTTGAATTCTTCATAAAGCACACCTGCAACAAACCGTCACACAGCGCGGTCAGGACACAGTCCATTCCTGGTTACTTGCGACTTTTCTGAAGGCCTGCGTAGGTTCTTTCACGCTATTTATCCGCCTCATGCTAGAAAACGTTTACCAAGCCTAAACAAATATACACCAAAAACGACAATGCAACGTATTCGCGCGCATCTCACTTTAATAATATTATGCATGAGAACCATTTCTTACTAAGCATTACCAACACACCTATTTTCACTCTGTTTTCATTCACTTTTATCATTAAATGAAACATTTTGATTTACACAATTTATAGATAAAATTGGGAAAAAGTACACCTTAACCAAAAATATGTTAACAAAATTATAAAACGCATGTGATATTTGACATATTTATGAAACAACCATGGGGTTATTTTTCAAACTTTTGATTAANGTCTTTACACATGGGGTTATTTTTCAAACTTTTGATTAAAAAAGTGTGAAAATACGGCGAATAAACTATAATTAGTTTGCTCATTTAGTTTATACAGGAACCACGGTTGGTTCAGTTGGTTAGTCACTGGCGTCCCACTACTGAGGCCCCCTGTTCGATCCCAGGCCCCGACGCGCAAGAAGAGTGTGGNAACCATGGTTGGTTCAGTTGGTTAGTCACTGGCGTTCCACTACTGAGGCCCCCTGTTCGATCCCAGGCCCCGACGCGCAAGAAGAGTGTGTTATGAGGGTTTCCTCGGGGCTATTCCGTCTCCTTCGTCTTCATTCCTCTCCGTTTCCACCCCTACCTCGTCCACATCGAGCTGGCCGGAGCGACAGGTCTACACCTCTGATAAGGCATCCGGATTTGTTTAACGCCAGCCTCGTCTCATCCTTACGTGACCTCAGGTGGGAAACACCGGTGGATTTTCATTTGCATTTATCTTATTTGAAACTAAAACGTAAGTTTTATAAATGTACTTCATTTCAGTTATAAAAATTATTTCTGATGATACATCACAGAGACGAATAGTTATTATGATTGCCCCGCTTAACGTGAGATTGTTTTGCAAATCTCACTTTGGGAAAGATACAAAATAAAAATACACCTAAATCACAGAGACAAAATGTCGTGGCGGTTCCTTTGATGTAGGCGTACTCATTCGCTCATTGGTTGTGCGAGGGTCAGGCCTTGTGTCTGACTGGCTACCGCGTGATGCGAGATGTGTCTTATTGGCTGGGCTGATGGCTGGCAAGTAAGTCTCCAGGCGCTGATTGGCGAACGACGTTCCGGCGTGTTGCTGACTAGTGACGCCATTTTGGAGGTATGTGCGGCTGGAGTTCGCGGGATTAGGAGCTATATCACCTCTGTGTTCTTAAGAACTCTGTGCCTAAATTGTGATCACAGGTATTTTTATATTAATGGCCACACCCATTCGAAAGTTTTTTTTATAGCTTCTGTGGAATATTTTAAACACGGTCTGAATGTACTGCATTGATATATTGTTTGTTGCTGTGACGTAACGAAACATTCTACGTATACCATNTTGCTGTGACGTAACGAAACATTCTACGTATACCATAACCCCTTTAATGTAAGCATTAATTTCCCGCTTCGTCCTTTGAAACAGCAGGAACTTTTGGTAGGATAAGTATTCGAAAACAGCTTAATAGTAACAAAAGCAATGGAATCTGTGAGAACAGTTTCTGTCGGCCTGCCATAAAAGTAAAAGGCTATTATAAATGTTCGATGTGCCAGCAGCGACCAACAACATTGTCCATTAAAATTCTTGTGGCTGGATTGGTTCTTATTTATGACGATGTACAACACCGGCTATAATTTTACTGACTCATTCATAAACCAATATATTCGGGGAAATATGTAAAGGCGCCTGCCAGAAGCCTGCGTTTAATTATTTTAAAAATACACGCTTAAAAAATATACTGGCCGTGTCTGCAGTCTGTCTTCACACGAAAAGGTAGGTAGGTCTTAACGTCTCGTCGACAGCGAGGTTTGCTAAGGGAAGAGGGAGTAGGGAATGAATCTCCCGTGGTCTGCAGGAAGGAATCATCCCAGCATCCGCTTGTAGCTATTTCGGGAAACCATGATAAACCGAAACCAGGATGGCCGAACCGGGATTCAAACCCAGTTCCTCCGGAGTGCGAGAACAGTGGTTTGCCAACTGCCGCCACCTCGGTGTCTGTTATAGAGGCCACAGCTAACATCGTACACACGAAAAGAAACCACACTTCAGATTAGTCCAGTACAGAAATTTCGACACCAAACCTACTGCAAACATTGCCTTGAAACACCTTCAGTATGATTGTGAATCGCGTTTGCAGGCAGCTATGTTTGAAACATTGTGCATCGATATCTGCGAAATTAGCGTGGGTCCCTACAACCAGTAAAAATATATATTCGCCGCTGTAAGTCCTTTAGTTGCTTGCACCATAGCAAATATTCAGTGCGCCTATTCAGTTGTGCGGTCCATTATTTTCCTAATGGCATTCTTGCTATTGCACCTTAAAAAGAATATACCAGAAAATCAGCTTTACGTATATGAGCCTTGCAGTGGTTGGTGAAACGCCGCCTCCTCCACCCCCACTCTCCCCCTCCAAAAATAATTACCTCCGGCAGCATGTAAGAGTTACATATCAATAAAATATGCGAACAGTATTCCCGCAAGTGTACAATTTCAGGATGTAATTTTTTCGCAGTGCATATTGCATTTCTAATAAAAAATTTAGCTTTTTCAGTGTATAAATAAGAAGATAGNGATGTAATTTTTTCGCAGTGCATATTGCATTTCTAATAAAAAATTTAGCTTTTTCAGTGTATAAATAAGAAGATAGATAGGTCATTCATTCGGTGTCAAATATAAAAATTCTTAATAAATCGTCAGTAATAGACAGCTAGTTTACAACANTAGATAGGTCATTCATTCGGTGTCAAATATAAAAATTCTTAATAAATCGTCAGTAATAGACAGCTAGTTTACAACATACTGTTTTCATGACAGTTAGGAATTCTACAGTGTTTTAGTTTGGTATTACCGTTTCAAAGATCACATCGGCATGAAAATCTGGAATGCGAATTATATGTGGCAATTTTTTCAACAATTTATACATGCATTCAGTGCATGACAAGGAAGAAGGAAAGTCTGCTTGTTAAACCTTGCTGCGAATTGTATAACAGTGCTTCTCGCAGCTCGGCAGGTGTGATAGTCATTTGCTGTCGTACAACTCTAGAAACACTTTATTTAAGATAATGCAAATTTTGTTGCCGCAAATAAATATTTTGTTCAAATATCAACCACTGTAATATTTTAGTAACATTAAAGTACAATAATGTTATCTATAACAAAAATCCCGCAAATAAATGTTTTCTTAGCCACAAAGTTATTGTTAATGCTAATATCTTAGATTCAAATATATATATGAGAGCGTTTGAAAGAAAACCTTTCAAAGAAATCTGATGGTAACTTAAAAAAAAGGTTCTTTAATAATTAAGTAATATTACTGTAAGATTTCGTTGTTTCTAAGATAAAACTTTGAATGAAATTTGTTTCTTAGTCACAAATATACCTAGCGTTTTTTACTGTGTAACATTGTACGGTTCCCAGAACTGGCAACGGGGAAGTTTTTTGACGTTGCTTGGTAACGTTTGAAAGCTGCGCCACCAATAGCAGCTGGCTTCCTGGAATACCGAGCAGCGTGGAACTTCATTCGTAAAGCGGTTCCACGTTGGTCTCCATGTTACGCGTAAAGTTGCCAAATAACGCGACAGTGAATAGCTCGTAGTTATGTTTTTACAGCCTTCACTCTTCACGTGAATTGATTGTAGCCTATTCTTGGTTTCGTCACACTTTTGTTAACATAAAAGTACCTTATTATTTTATCAAATTAAACTTTTACGTATATTAATATATAAATTATAATATTTAGTTTGTAATTAATACGAATAAAAATTACGAGAAAATAGGTATCTTGGTAATGCCTAGTAAGAAATAGTTTTGATGCAAAATATTACTAAAGTGAGTTCGCACGAATGCAGTGCGTTGTACCTTTCGTGCGACTTTCTAGGCTTTATTAAGCCTAGTTTGCATGAGGCGGATGAATATCCTGAAAGTAGAACATTAGCAGGGCTTTAGAAAAGTTTTAAGTAACCACGATTTGACTACACTTTTGATAGACATTGTCCGGCCAGTTATTCTCTGTAAGAAAGCGACTGAAAAATAGTTCTGACGGTATATTGCAAATTTTGAGGTTAAACGTAACTGCTGTTGTAAGGAGAGTTCTTTAACGCTATGTAATATTAAATACTTTGTATGCATGCAAAGTATATGTGCTTGAAACTTGGAAAATATTTAACTACTTGTTTTGGAGTAAAAACTCTTCAAGTAACCAGTGTTGTGGAAGATGGCGACGAACATGGTGGGTCGAACCGGAGTGTCGTTGCCAGGTGTCGGAAAAAAAACACAAAGAGAAAAAAACCTTCACGAAGTAGGCTGAAAGTTGTTGGTGACTACTATATTTGATGCGAAGTGTAATGAATTGTCCTAGATTCCAAATACGTTACTAAAATAAACGTTGATTTTGTAATGCGTAAGCAGCTGCAGGGTGCAGGGTGTGAACATTCTCATTTCTTCTCGAACTTTCTCATTGCGGCCGAAGTCATTTGGAGTGTCTGCTTGCCAGTGAAATGTCATCCACTATCACCGCGAGTCCTTCCTCATCTGACTTCGGGTGGACCGAATAAATAATGGAGGTTGGCAGAAGCCCCCGCACTCGCTAGTCAGAAGCACGAGGGAACCTCGAACGTGGCCTTTCTAAGCTAGGCCGTGGCACTAGTTCCCTTCCGTTGACACTTGTGGGTTTTCCCTACAGGCCAGTCAAATGCCAATACCCCCGGACTAGGGCGACTCCGAGAGACGCGAACACCACCCAGCCTATCTCGTCCAGTACCTTTGAATTTCTTCACTGTGAATTCCTNGGGCGACTCCGAGAGACGCGAACACCACCCAGCCTATCTCGTCCAGTACCTTTGAATTTCTTCACTGTGAATTCCTTCTTGGGCCACAACGGTTATAAGAGTGCCGGTAAACAAAAAATCATGATTTTGTATTTGTACGAAATACCTTTCAANTCTTGGGCCACAACGGTTATAAGAGTGCCGGTAAACAAAAAATCATGATTTTGTATTTGTACGAAATACCTTTCAACCTGCAGACTTTGCTTTTAACAACTCCTCCCTCACATAAAAAAATGTTTAGTTCGCTCGGGATAAATGAATGGAATTGTGGTGGTTGTGTTTGAAAATTCGCTTCCCCGTACCAAGAACTATATAGTTGGCAATTAAAAGTCATAAAATAAGAAAAAGAGATATGAATGGACGTTCAAGGATACACACGATTGAGAAGGTTCTGAGTGATATTCCATTGAAGTGTAATTTTGCCCTACCCACTTAAAATGGACTTGCGCTGGCAGTTGGTTTAATGCTCCGAATGCTGGAGGAGATCTTGAGTGACGCATGCTGGGTTGGTGCAGAGAGAGGCGAG
This sequence comes from Clitarchus hookeri, assembly GCA_002778355.1. Lineage (NCBI taxonomy): Eukaryota > Metazoa > Arthropoda > Insecta > Phasmatodea > Phasmatidae > Clitarchus > Clitarchus hookeri. The sequence continues at coordinate 132,622 of NQII01001887.1, read as the reverse complement.
ACCTCTGGTGCTCTCCTGGGTCACGGGTTCAATGAGTGTGAGAGTCACATCGAGAAGTGGGAAGACATCATCGTTGCCATTGGTGTATCAGGCTGACGACAATATTTCCCGGCGGAAGCTGGGCCTGGTCTTTCCACCACCAAACCAGAACCAATCCTCAAAGTGGTATCCGGGAAGCTCTGCTTTATTTCTCGCTCTGTTTTTCAAATTTCGGATCCTGCAAACTTGTTTAGGGCTACAGCTTCCCAAGAAAACATTGCCAGATCGAGTCAGTCCGGTGAGTTAGAGAATGAAGAGATTTCGGCGGCTCTTTACAGCGAGGTCTTGAGAGCCGATGAGTCAATCCGGTTCTCGCATTTCTTACTTCCTCCTTCCTTTTTGAGAAAATTCATTAGTTTAACCATTCCATCTCGGAATATGTGTGCTAGTCTAGGGGTCTCATGTCATCCTCTAATGATACCACTGCCACATCTATTATCCACATCACGCTTCTGGTGCCAGTTTCTTATGTGACTATTTTGTACATTCCTTGCCCATTTTATGATTTTTCACAACGGCGACATTTATTGTCACCATTAGGTAAGTTATCCAACCAGGCAGGCAGCGAGGTATCAGCATTTTTAGAAGTGGGGATGATGAATCATGATGATAATGACAGCTAATGTGATAACATCTAGGGTAATGACAGTTGGAAGATCCTGCATTGATTGTGTGTATCACTAGCCTTTGTGCACAGCGGGCGAGGGTCATAAAGTAACAGTGGTTAAGAGAGCCTTCGTTAAAAAAAAGAGCGAAATTGTATTGTGACTGTACTGTTGTTTACCAAGCTTAAATTAACGGCACGATAACTACAAATTTTTCTTTTGTGAATTTTAAAGTAATTTTTGCACAGGCTTTTCCATTATTCAGTTTACGAAGTGAAGATTTACGCCATATCCCAAACAGAACCTAATTACTCAAAATTATTCAAAGTGAAGGCAAATCGTTTCTACTGTGACAAGTTCTGTATTGTAGCTGGATTCATAATTGGATGGTGGTATAATTTATAATTACATTGACGATCAAAATCGGCTTTAATATTTATTCATACCACTAAAATTGCAACAGTAAAACGAATAGCAGCTTTTTTATTTCATCACACAGTACAGTAAATAAAACTGTCTCTATTGAACAAATGAATAACAAAATGTTCATAAATGAGTGCATCCATTTATACAAAATTCTGTTTGTTTTCACTGAACGCTTCCTTTTTTATCGAACGTGGTGGCACCGTAGAGTAAAAATGAGTTAGACCTATTATTCTCCTGTGCATGTGCCCAACATTCACCTACCCCAAACAACACAACAGTGATGAACGCAGTTGTTTATATCTGAATTTTTAAATGACAAGCACTTTTATACTAATAAAATACTTTTACCAATTTGTATCTAATAAAAAGGCTTTACAAATTGGTTAGTGCAAGTATAAAAACATCTCAAATAACTTGTTTACTAAACAGTGTTCTAACCTCAAATCCAAGCCATGCCGTTTTTGCTGGTCGTGTTGAAAGAAAAGCAGTTCAGTGCTGGGACTCGGAGACTGGTTATGCGCAGCCAGCGTAATCTTACTACCTCGTTTTAGTCTGTGGTTGGCACAGTAGTAAAACTTCGGGCTTGAATGCTGGAGGACGTGGGTTAAACTATCGGTCCGGCCACCCTGATTTCGAGTTTCCTTGGTTCATTACTAGAGGCCATGGCCGATTACTTCAACGCTCCTGCTTCTTCGAGCAACTTGCTCATTCTCTAATTACCTCGCTGCCGACGAGTCGTCAAGCCTTATTGATCTAGCTCCCATCTGTGCAGTAGCGTGTGGTTAACTGTTGCAAGGTAAGCTGGTGCTTGCTCACTGCTGTACACAGCAGGAGCNCCCATCTGTGCAGTAGCGTGTGGTTAACTGTTGCAAGGTAAGCTGGTGCTTGCTCACTGCTGTACACAGCAGGAGCCAGCAACCACCGTGCAGCCTTGGGAAACTGAATGCGTTCTGACCACTCACAAGCGAGCAGCAAGGGAGCCCAAGCAACAGGGTACAGCACGGGGCTAACGCTAGCTTACCTTGCAACAGTTCACCACACACCANAACAGGGTACAGCACGGGGCTAACGCTAGCTTACCTTGCAACAGTTCACCACACACCACTGTGTCTTTTCTGTGTATAACAGGTTGATTGCAGTCTCCGATGTTTGTCTAGGAGTAGTGCACGTGTTCACTTCACTACTGTTTTATTTTTATATCTGGAGGCTATATCAACAAGGTCGTAAACACTCAAGCGAGTGAAGTGAAATGGAGATCGGGTAGCCACAGAATACGGAACAGGAGTAGCCCGAGAAAACCTCTCGGCGAGCAGAAACGTCCGCCACGCTTTATATGGCGAAAATCTGGCGTGGCATCGCCGGGAATCGAACCCAAGATCGCTAGCACCGCGGCGTCACACTCCTATGGCGCGGGGATCGCATATCACTCGTAATCTTTCATATGTCCTGAGCGAAACTTTCTCTGGCGTACAACAAGCGAACTCTTTCGCCGAGCAACGCCGAACTGAATTGCATGTCTCAGCTCATCTCTGGACAGACACATTTGCATCACCTCCTTGAATAGCATTCCTGGTTCTTACCAGAGATATTCTTTTAGCTTTTTCTGCTTTCGAAGATAATAAAGTAGAATATTCATGTTCGTCGGGTAGAAACGTCATCGACGCAATTCTCGTTACACTTCGACGTGGCACAAATATGTCGCTGGCCAGCTGGTAACAGCTGCATGAGTGACGACGCCGAAGGGAGAAGTACCCTTGCTATCTTGGATTTATGTCAATATTTAAAATCCAAGCTAGTCTTGGTAAGGGGACATTTCAAGGTTTTTTTTTCGAAATACAACTTATTTTTCTTATAAGACTAGTTTCTCAAATGTAACCGTAATCAAATATTTCCTAATTATTTAATAATGTAAATCCCACATTTGAAAATACAAGTATAATTGAAATCGTACAAATTTCTTTACACTCTAAATTCGAATCAGTGGAAAACCGCTTATTCGCAGTGAAATTCAACGATTTGAATCAGTGAAAATGACTCCACTTAGAATCAGTTGGACAACCACTGATTGTTTCAGTGAAAAAAATTCATTGATTGAATAAGTGACGGCCAACTGCAGCAACGAATTAAATATCGTTTTTTATTGAATTTAGCCAAATAATTAAGAAGAATTAAACATATTTACGGTGGTTTACTATTTAAATTGCACAATTTACCATAATTTAAAAAAAGTTAAAAAAAAATGTCAGGTGGCCGGGATTTAAATCACGCTATTTCGGCACTTTTAGACCGTTCGTTTACTGTTTTTTTTCATGTTGACATCATTGACTTTATTGACCGATACATTTGCCGTTGGACATAGTGTGTATGACATTTGAAGTTTGACAGTGTGAGAGTATATTGCCATGTGACGAGCTGAAGTAGTAGACCGACTTGATGACAAATTCACAGGAACCGGGGCACGAACTCCCGACCCTCCGACTACAAGTCGACCACTACGCCCCGGAGTTATGGCGGCAGAGCACAATCTGATCTACCAAGTCAAGTTGATGAAAACGAGGAAAATATATATGTTCTACTTCCTCCTCGAAATCTTGTAGTTTTAAATTTTATACCCTTAATTTTCGTTTTTTTGTTTAATTGGTACCGTTAGGATTGTTAAAACGAATAGTAAATATGAGCGCGTTCTCTCAACCACATTATATGCAAATTAAACCTACAAACAGAGCGCTGTGGTGATTATATGTAAACGAAATGAAAGACGCAACAATAAGTTACTGATATAAATAATGAGTCTACTTTCCTCAACATGGGTGCATATTAATTTTTACATAAGTTCTTAAAAGCTGAGTTGGTAAGAAGGACTTTACTTCTATTTGAAAGTAATAACTTTAGAAATGCAACCAGAAACGTATGCAACAGTACTGAGACAATCACAAATACACACATGCCTTACCCGTGACTTGAACCCAGAAAACCTGGTACTATAAGCTAGCGTGCAATCCACTGCCTTACGGTGGTTGGATTCGGAGCATTAACTTCGGATTTAACCAGTCGGAATTATAGAGTTTACTAATCTAAAATATTTACACTTATTGTAATTTGGCACGCGCACAGTTATAGCCGGCATTAAGTTGCCACTCGAGTATAACTTACCACTCAACTAGCTCAAGACGGAGTAACACGAGACTCTGTAAAATGGACGCCAATTAAATATGAAATAAAGTCAAGTATCGGTGTATTTGTTCTATACTTTTATTTATCAGTTAAGTGACACAATTCTCATACGAAGTTCAGAGTACGTACAGGTTTCAGATAACCAGACAAGTGCAGAACAGCGCCACAGTAGTTGACGAATTATTTCATTTCTTAAAAACTTGCCCGAAGAAATAACAAATGCAGCGACCTCCCACACCGGCGGAGAAATAATCTAGTAAGGTCTAGTTTGCTGGTGTGGGGGTTAGCGCTAAGCCCGACGCGGTTTCGACGAGCACTAGTTGACGACTGCTTCAGACGACTGACTTGATTCAACTGCTCGATATCAACTGCCGGAAGGCGACAGGCACACGTGTACTTGTGCTGCTTATCACCCCCCTAACCTGAGATAATGGCCTGGCGTGGGCTGCCATGCACGCTCTTCACACTTATCGAAACTGAGTCGTAGGAACTTGTCGAGAAAAACTGTCGACGCAGTCCGAAAAAAGGTAATCTAATGTTGACGCTACTAAAACTAAGGCTTTGAAAACGGTAACTGGACGCCTGATAAACGTTAAAAGGCAAACGCATGCCCGATAAACAAACTATCACGGTAAAACCACCACGGCTTTTAATTTCAAACCCGATAAAAATATTACGAAGGTTAGCAAAAGGAAAGAAAATGAAACAGGTGTCCCGAAAATTAAGAATACTGCATCATTACATTATTTTAAAAATAAGTGACTAAGCCACATAAAATATGTAAGTTTACATGACCTAACGTAGCACTACATGTGTGAAGAACTTGGTAGAAATCGGTTGTAGGGTCCCTGAGATATTACATAAAAATTTATTCTCCTATTTGATTCTATTGTACAAAATTGCCATAAAAAGAGGCATAATAAACGATGCTTCTTATGTATGCTGTCTATATACAAATTTTGGTTGAAGTTGGTTAAATGGTTTAATATATATGTCAAACGTACGTAAATTATTTACGAAGTTGCCATTTTAACATCGTTGTATGACCCTTTAAATCATGAAAGTTTATGTGGCCCTCTGTAGAATTTATGGTGTTCACAATTTGGTACAAATAAGTTGAAATGTTACTGTGTAACATTTGGTGGGAATCGGCTAATTGGTCCTCGAGACATGGCATAAAACGTCCATAATTTCCAGTTGGTAGTAATGTAGTAGCAATTTCGATGATTGTATTCTGCCAATATACAACGTTAAGTTAAACTATATTACATATTACCGTAGATATCGACCAGAAAACTAAAATGATTTTATAGCCGCCATTCTGAAAATAAGTGTCTCCTACTTTAAAAAAAAATACTTTTATTATAATGGCTTACCACAGTACATCTTCTTCGCCAAATTTTGTAAGAATGGGTTGATTGTTTCCCGAGATACGAGATAACAATCAATATTTTTATTTGTAGGTCACAAAATGACAGAGATATGGGGCTCCACATGAACAAATCTTATGGTTGTTATAGGTATTACCAGCATACAAAATCAGGTTGATATAAGTGACAGGTCTATATAAAACAAACTAGTTTATACCACCTGCTGCAGTACTATTTGTTTGCCAAATTTGGATAGAATCTGTCAATTGTTTCCCGAGATATGACAAAAAAAACTTAATTTACTTGCGCGGATCTATCTTAGAAAATGGCGGAATAAAGATGATCTGTGTATATAGAGTTGATAGTTTTAATATCTACTGCTAGCATACAAAGTTTAGTTCAAATTGATTACACGATATCTAGGATATAGCATTCTAAACTAAAAATGGCTATATGGCTGCCATTTATAAAATAAATATCTGGCATGCTTAAAACATACCACTTGACATCATCTGCCTCAGTAATACATGTTTACCAAATTTGAAAGAATTTGTCAAATATTTCCTGAGTTATTACATAAAAATTTTATTTTATTCGTACGGCGCTATCTTGCAAAATGGCGGTCAAAAGATTCTTCATGTAGATACGGTTGATAAATGTTATGTCTACTGCCAGAATACAAAGTTATGTTGGACTTGATTACATAATTTCGACGATATAGCATTCTATGCCAAAGTGGTTATATTTCCCGCAATTTTGAAAATAAGTGTCTTACATGCTTAAAACGTATCACTTAATATAATTTGCATCAGTACTACTTGTTTGCCATGTTTGGTAGGAATCGGTTAATTATTTACCGAGTTTTGTCATAATAAATTGGTTTATTCGTATGACGCTATCCTCCAAAATTACCTACAAAAACTGTTATTTGTTAGTATATATGATGCCTGTAATAAATACCTTCAGTATACAACATTTGGTCGAGATTGGTTAAATGGTATGGCATATATACCAAATAAACTTAAAACATTTGTATATGCGCCATTTTGAAAATAAGTAACTAATAAAGTTTAATCACTTATTTTCACATCGCCTACCTTAGTATTACTTACATACCAAATTGGGAGAGAATTGGTTGAATATTTTTCTTGATATGATGTAAAATCTTAATTTTTTTTTTTATATTTGTGCTATCTTACAAAATCGGCAGACGAACCACAATCTCCATCTCAATATGTAATGTCTACTTGATGCTATGCCAGGATTCAATATTTGGTTTAAATCGGTTGAATGTTACCCGAGATATATAACATCACCTAAATACGGAATAAAAGACTGAATGTTCACGTTCCCTCGTAAAATGATGTTTTGAAATCTGAAACACATTTTCGAAAGTGTTTTGTACTGTTTTTATTAGTTTATGCGTATTTATTTCACATGATACGCGTTGTTTAACGCCCACTTTTACACTTTGTTTGACGGCCATTTTTACATGTGTTTAACTGATCTTTCATTCAAAAAACCAAATCACTGAAAAACAGTGGAAAAAAAGTCACTGATAAATTAGGGGAAAATTCACTGACACAATAAGTGACGGAAAATTGGCATTTTTCTCTGATTCATCAGTTAAATTAATTTAAGTGACTGTTGAATCAGTCAGGTGCTGTTAACTGATTGAAACAGTGAAATCTTCACTGATTCAGATAGAGAGTGTTGTCATGTAATTTTTCCAAAAAAAAATATAAGTATATGGTAGACTTGAATACTGTAAACATCCAACAGCAGTTTGTCAACTGGTGTTTAGTATTTCCGTCGGCGACTCGGTACAACGTGACTTCAAGTGGTAACCCTATAATGTTATTGGACACGATTCTGTAGCAAAGTTCAATGCATGCCTTTATTGCAGTTTTTCATGTATTCAGTTGGTATATTTTGAGATAGAGTAATCTGAAAAAGTCGCTTTTAGCTATGTTTGAGGGCAGGGAAACAATGTTCCCACTGCGCGTAATGTCTGGAAAGTGTGAGGAAGGGGCAGCTATATGTAGAGAAAAGATTACCAGGGCGTGGTAAATGAACGCATACAACATTCCTCTATTATAAAGAAAACCTTTCTGCTTCAATAAAACTAGTATATAATTGGCAGAACTTTGATAACATGACAATGTAGAGTAGCACGAATGAGTCTTGAGGCACTACAAAAATCACAANTTACCAGGGCGTGGTAAATGAACGCATACAACATTCCTCTATTATAAAGAAAACCTTTCTGCTTCAATAAAACTAGTGTATAATTGGTATGAAAATAGAAAACTCTAACATGAATTAAAATCGAAGTTAATTATTGGCATTGACTGATATTACATATGTAAAGAGTTTCGCTCCTTTACTAAAGGTATCCTCGCCAAAACTGGCAAATCTGAAAGTCTCACATTATTTTGGAGCTGGTATATATGTCGCAGGGACATGATAAAACCGGAGATTTGACAAAATCCCTAAGGTAGATAATCAATTCACGGAAGATGGTAAAATGACCACTCTGTGGGGTGATTTCCCTAAAGAAAGTAAGTGATTTAATCAAGTCCCTTCACTGTTTTAGTGAAAAGATGTTATACTTGAAGCTGGTAGCCTCATTACCTATAAAAAAAATTGCCGGCGAGCCTTGAAATGACCACAACAGCAGTAGTGAACCTTCCTGCTGGCGCTGGGGCTCGGCCACGGTGCGTAATTTATGGCATCACTTTGGGCGAGTCCTGACTTCTTTATTTCATCTTTTCAGTAAAACAGTTAAGAGACTTGATCAAATCACTTACTTTCTTTAGGGTAATCCCCTCACAGAGTTGTCATTTTAACATCTTCCGTGAATTGATCATCTACCTTAGGGATTTGATCAAATCTCCAGTTTTATCATCTCCCTGCGATATATACACAGACTATAAATCAGGCTATTCCACGTAAACCGCTTGAAGGTTTAAAATTAAATTGGATTAGAATTATTCCGTTTACAACACGCGCAAACTAATGCAATTTAAAGTATTGTATACAGACAAATAATCTTGCAATTTAAAATGAAGAAAATTAAATGGCATGAAATGTAAACGCCAACGTTCAGGAGCAAAGGCGGCCATATGCGTAACGGGCACCACTTTATAAATATTTACTTTAACTTCAAAGAACTCTCCGGTGTACGCATTGCGTCCAACAACCTAGTCCACTTCACACACGCAGGGTAGGGTAAATCAAGTTTACTGGAGTTCCAGTCTACTGCAAACTACACCGACAACTGTTGCGACGCAATCATACAGCCGATTCATATCAAAACAAAACAACAAATTGCGAGACGTAAAAAAAAAGGAACAAATACTACTTGCAAAAAGAAGAACGCTATGCCACGTACAGTATATACTGGGCTGGCAAAAAGTTAACTGCCCAGACCAATATAACTCAACAAACTCTGATTGCCCAAAGTGTTTTAACATTTCAAAATGACCAACATGGCGCATACCTTCGTCCCCGAACGGCAGCTGCTCGGCAGAGGTCCACAATCAAGTGAACCAGTCGAAGTATGAAAACGAAAGAACTTTTCTTTCCATCCCCGGCGAAACCAGGGTAACGCCCCCGTCCCCTCCGCGATCACATAGAGTAAGGCGACACTAGCGCCACGACGAGACATACGACAGTCTCAGCCGCAGTAGAGCCAATCGACGGAACCAAATGTAAACTTGATGCGCCGACCTTCTTGTCCAACATTGTCCGCAACAGCAAATTCAAGCAGCACCGTCGACGACGCGTGAAGATGTCCACAAATGATCCAGAGGGCGTAACGTTCGATCACCGCATTACAAAAGTACAATTACGCCATCGTCTCAAATGTGCTTTCTTTTCTTAGGTAAAGCTATTGGGGTTGGGAGACACGTTTAATAGTTTCGTCAAAAAAAGCCTTTTACAAGCTGCAACGCATTTCAAGCGCTAGGTATAAACGACCGCCTAAGGACAGTTAAACTATCTGTATTTTTTTTCTTAACTTCTTTAGGCGTATGTTGGTTAAAACTATAGTAATACATTAATCTACAATTTTTTTATTAGTCACTCGAATCAGCAGAGTTACTCCTATCAACAGAAATTTCGACTAACATAAATAAAATGTTACACAATGACTTCATATGGTTAAATGTTGGAAGTCTGTTGGCATATTCCTTAAACAAAATGTGGCACGGATTTGACGAAACATCTCGAAAAGTTACTATTTTTTTTTTTTGTTCTTTTTCATGGAGAGGAAGTTGTAGACATTCTCTTTTTTTTTGTTTCTAAATTTAACTTAATTTACAGTGCGCACTAACATGCAATTTAATGAGTTCTGTAAAAAATATCGACCGAATCGTTAACGTGTAAGCCCAACGTTATCCGTTTATTTTATGAGATTCTTGCTCGTTGTGAAATGAGATATGTTTGAATGTACGCACTTATTAGTGATGCATAAACATTCACAGTTCCCCTTCTAAAGCGCGTAAACAGCGCGGATACATTAACTATCGTTGATATAGTTATTTCCTGTTTGCAACCAAGAGAAACGCTTTGTTTTGTCTTGGCAATAGCTGTCTCTGACGCCCAAATTTATATTACCTGCAGTGTTCCGTGCTTTGTACACACACAAGGCGAGCAGTCCCATTTTCCGCATTACGACCGGTTTTTCCATATATAACGGCACGCTTGCGCGTATATTTCCGTTAATTTACGTATGTTTTAAAGGCGACAAACATAACGAAAATATGGCGTACCACTGTGGTGAAAGAGCGAAACTTTCCCTCCTGATTTGGAAAATGCGAATCAATTTTTATCAGTGTAGCATTGCAGGTTGGTCTGACGTATTTCTATATTACTTTATTAATCTGAACTTCAATTTTGAGCTAATTACCATTACATATACCCGTGGAAAAATATTTATATTACTTTATTACTTTCTTGTGGATTTTACATTTTTTTTAGCAATAAATCTGTCGCCAACATTTTTGAGCTAGGTTTTAAATTACATGTGTAAATCTGTGATTCACGGAAAAATTGTTTTTAAAGAAATTTTAAAGAATTTTTTCACTAGCGTGGAAATATCAGTATTTTACCTGGTTTCTTCTAACTTGCACAATAATTGCCGCGTGAAATATATTGCTTAGTCAAATTATTCCTTACTCATTCTGGTTTTGTGGTAACCTCCCACATTCATAATTTTTTTTTTTACATTTGTTTACCGCGTTCCTTAGCTGAAATGTAATCAAAAAAGTGCTTTTGGACTTGCAGTAGAATAGCTAAAGTCAATTCACGGTTACTTCCAAATTTAGAAGCCCGGCTAAAGTTTTGCTTTCACGATATTTCTCCACCTCATATAAACAAAGCTTAACTAAGTCTTGAAAATCACACCAAAGCGACAGCGCGCCGTATTTGTGTACACTCAAGTTAACAATAATTTGCATATGAGCTATTTCTTACCAAGCATTTCCAACACACCTATTTTATCTCTATGTTAATTCATATTAACTAAAAAGGTAATATTGTTAATTACAGTAGAATATAAGTTAAAGTTCAATTTCACAAAAAAAGTGTATAAGCACAAGTATAAAACGCTTATGATACACGACATATTTAGAAAACAACCAACCATACATGGGGTGATTTATCGAAGGTTTGATTCAAAAAGTTTGAAGAAGCCGAAAAAGGACTAAATATTATATTCGGGAGGTCGTGGGGAATATTTCAATCGACCGGGCTCCAAGTGATTTGTTTATAAGTTATTTTCAATTCTCGTCCCAGGTAAATTTCGGTACCGTGCCGATTACTCTATTGCTATAATATGATCCTGATAAGCCGCCATATTGACTGTTCACGGGAAACTCAGCACTTGTGAAAGGTCTGCTTAGGATCCACTCGTATGCACGTTGTGTATTCTTACGCCATATGTAAAATTAACAACGCTATCTGCCAAATCACTTTATTCATGCGTCGGTCACGGGAAATTGTAGAATTATTAGAAAAAGGAATAGCTCACAAATTTTATTCTTATTTCATTAAAATTAGTTTAAAAAAACTAAAAGAAAAATAAATAAATTCAGTATTCACAAATGTTTACCTAATACTTTTAATTCAACGTTGAGAGATGGAACTACTTTCCCTCCGTCGTTACCAACTTTATCAAGCGCCTGCCAGTCAATGTGCCTCTTAAAATACATGCAGGTAGGATCAGTGACATTTTTCAAATGTTAATTTAAAAGTGCTCAAATAATCGTGAAAATTCTATAGAAGCAAAAAACTTTTTTGTTACGACGTCGGATGGTATCGTGTGAAATTCGCGTAGCTCGTCGTTACGGCTGCATTGTTCGTCGTAGGAATATCTTCCTTCGATTCCTCACAGGGAAAAGAGGAGCACAACTTGTTCTGGTGTCTTCTGACATGTTGGACAGCCTGTCAGCCGTCTCTTATTTCGCTGAATAATGTGCACGACATTATTCCTAAAATCTTACCGGGACAGCCTTTCGTGACATTTGTTTTTGAGCAGTGGCAAGAGTAATAAAGATTAAGAACGCTAAATAAAGGGCAAAGGAAAATCTTAATGCCTTGTCACTTTCAGTTTCTTTCCGCACACTAAGAATCGTTCAACTTTGCAGTTATAGCAGTTCGCATAATAATGTGACCTAATAGTTAGTCCCTACTCATTAAAGCTCTGCAAGAGTTTATTTTACGCACATTTTTTAATTTTTTTTATGGCGCATTGAAAAACTTGCTATTTAATGATTTCCCACGCATTTGAAATAAATTTGTGAAGTTCTACAGTAACTTTTAAACGTTTTCATTGTTGATGTGTAAGTATTATGTTAACTTACTTTTCCCCTCAACCCACATAACCTTGAGTTATGTTTATTCTATTCAGGTTAGGAACAAAACGAGATTTCTTATTGGAGAGTTTGTCATAGGGAAAATGTCCTCCGCATGGTGCGTTGGTGTTCTAAAGAGGTTGCTTTTGATATGGTGATATATTGAGGAATTCTATATTTTTTTGTTAAAGTTAGTTTTTGGCTAGAATTGTGATATATACTTGACCCAGCGAAAATTTTAAGTATTAACTTTATTTCGTAACTGTTATTCACCCCGTCTAATGGTGTTTACAAGAGCAAACAGTAACAATAACACTATGATTGATGTTGGGCGTTCATAAGTAAGTTTAATTTAATGGGAAAACGTTACGAATTTAAGTGCGAACAAAATACAGCTGTCATCAAAAGGAATTTTGCATTTTTCTCCTTTCGCTAAAGTAAACTGAGTAGGGAAACCCTAAAAATGATCTTTTTAATAATTTCACTATTATATTTTTCTATAAAAAAAATTAAGTAATTGTGCAAGTTCACGTATTGCTAAATCGAATTTAAGACAGAATATTTAACAATATGTGAATATATTTCGGTATATTTCCACTCTAGTGAGAAAAGCAAAGTTTATTCCTTACATAGCGTCTAACACAGTCCAACTAGGAAGATTTCACATAACTACACTTATTGTACGAAAATAGAACTTATTCCATTTACATCCTTACGAAACGGAAAAATCCTGTACTAATGCGACACGTACTACCTGGTTGTGAAAAATTTTAGTTGCCAAACTAAAAGCATTGAGCTTCCCAACCTGAGTGAAATAAACTATACCTTGATCTCTAAATCACCTTCCTATAATGATACTTGCTATACCATGCGACTTTGATCACCTGAAATNCAAATCACTTTATTCATGCGTCGGTCACGGGAAATTGTAGAATTATTAGAAAAAGGAATAGCTCACAAATTTTATTATTATTTCATTAAAATTAGTTTAAAAAAATTAAAAGAAAAATAAATAAATTCAGTATTCACAAATGTTTACCTAATACTTTTAATTCAACGTTGAGAGATGGAACTACTTTCCCTCCGTCGTTACCAACTTTATCAAGCGCCTGCCAGTCAATGTGCCTCTTAAAATACATGCAGGTAGGATCAGTGACATTTTTCAAATGTTAATTTAAAAGTGCTCAAATAATCGTGAAAATTCTATAGAAGCAAAAAACTTTTTTGTTACGACGTCGGATGGTATCGTGTGAAATTCGCGTAGCTCGTCGTTACGGCTGCATTGTTCGTCGTAGGAATATCTTCCTTCGATTCCTCACAGGGAAAAGAGGAGCACAACTTGTTCTGGTGTCTTCTGACATGTTGGACAGCCTGTCAGCCGTCTCTTATTTCGCTGAATAATGTGCACGACATTATTCCTAAAATCTTACCGGGACAGCCTTTCGTGACATTTGATTTTGAGCAGTGGCAAGAGTAATAAAGATTAAGAACGCTAAATAAAGGGCAAAGGAAAATCTTAATGCCTTGTCACTTTCAGTTTCTTTCCGCACACTAAGAATCGTTCAACTTTGCAGTTATAGCAGTTCGCATAATAATGTGACCTAATAGTTAGTCCCTACTCATTAACGCTCTGCAAGAGTTTATTTTACACACATTTTTTAATTTTTTTTATGGCGCATTGAAAAACTTGCTATTTGATGATTTCCCACGCATTTGAAATAAATTTGTGAAGTTCTACAGTAACTTTTAAACGTTTTCATTGTTGATGTGTAAGTATTATGTTAACTTACTTTTCCCCTCAACCCACATAACCTTGAGTTATGTTAATTCTATTCAGGTTAGGAACAAAACGAGATTTCTTATTGGAGAGTTTGTCATAGGGAAAATTTCCCCCGCATGGTGCGTTGGTGTTCTAAAGAGGTTGCTTTTGATATGGTGGTATATTGAGGAATTCTATATTTTTTTGTTAAAGTTAGTTTTTGGCTAGAATTGTGATATATACTTGACCCAGCGAAAATTTTAAGTATTAACTTTATTTCGTAACTGTTATTCACCCCGTCTAATGGTGTTTACAAGAGCAAACAGTAACAATAACACTATGATTGATGTTGGGCGTTCATAAGTAAGTTTAATTTAATGGGAAAACGTTACGAATTTAAGTGCGAACAAAATATAGCTGTCCTCAAAAGGAATTTTGCATTTTTCTCCTTTCGCTAAAGTAAACTGAGTAGGGAAACCCTAAAAATGATATTTTTAATAATTTCACTATTATATTTTTCTATAAAAAAAAATTAAGTAATTGTGCAAGTTCACGTATTGCTAAATCGAATTTACGACAGAATATTTAACAATATGTGAATATATTTCGGTATATTTCCACTCTAGTGAGAAAAGCAAAGTTTATTCCTTACATAGCGTCTAACNATATGTGAATATATTTCGGTATATTTCCACTCTAGTGAGAAAAGCAAAGTTTATTCCTTACATAGCGTCTAACACAGTCCAACTAGGAAGATTTCACATAACTACACTTATTGTACGAAAATAGAACTTATTCCATTTACATCCTTACGAAACGGAAAAATCCTGTACTAATGCGACACGTACTACCTGGTTGTGAAAAATTTTAGTTGCCAAACTAAAAGCATTGAGCTTCCCAACCTGAGTGAAATAAACTATACCTTGATCTCTAAATCACCTTCCTATAATGATACTTGCTATACCATGCGACTTTGATCACCTGAAATTTAGGACACGCACCGTGGCATTGCTTAAGAATTTTGTTTTTGGCATATTGAAATAACCCACAATTTTTCTTCGGCTACGCTCGCAGGACATTTTTACTTTGAATAGAATTATCGCGTGGAATATCGGAACTAAACGTAACCTTTGTCCGCGGTTACGCCTCCGTCCCGCCAGGATTTCTACTTTTTATCTGCTATGCGGGATTTTTAAAGGCATTTCTATACGTAGTTTCTGAAACAAAGCGCACCGCATTCTCTCCTCTGGTTTCACAGATATCGCGGGATTATTGAGAGCGTCGTTTCCCAATTTTCACCTCCACAATAATTCGATTTTTAAAGAAATCTTATTTTCAAGGCATTTGTATTGGTAATATTGTGAAGCAAGAAGCACTGTGTTATCGCATCAATTTTAAGAGATATGGAAGGATATGAAAAAACATATTTTTATCCCGTTTAACTTTCTTACACGTTCACTTAAAATAATATCATATAATTCATTTTTAAGTATTTTTGGTATTTTGAAGCAAAAATTTGCCCTAATATCACGTACGGTTTAAAAGATATCGACTTTTGTTTGAAAACACACATTACCCGTTTTAACGCCTGTAGGACATTATTTCGAGAAAATTATTAAAATTACTTTTTCAGCATTTGTAAATTTGGTGTTATGAAGCAAAAACATTTCATTATCTCATCGCATCAGAGCTATATTGATTAGTTATTGAAAAACACGCTTTAGCCCTTTCAACCATCCTTAATGGCTGAATTTCGAAAAATGCCTTCGTGCTGTGAGTCTACACTCTAAGGTGAAGCCATTTTTTAGGTCCAGCTGTTTTGGCTGTCTCTGTGAATCAGTCAGTAATGAAACTTCCTTTTAAGTATAGATATTTGACTAGTTCTCACGAAATTACATACGAAAACAAACACAAAGAGAAGAAGAAATACTATGGCATATTAAAGCCTAATCTCTTAAAAAAGAATAAATTACTGTCTTTGTCAATAACTTTTTTTAAACGCAATCATATGCCAGCGCAGCTGGTCTCATATGTTCAAACAATAACTGAGTGTCATTCTCCTTTTCAAAAAGTTCTCAAATCAAATTCAAACATGTATAGTGAAAGTGATTATGGGCTTGTAAAATGGGATACTGAAATCTACCCTGGCAAAGTAATTTCAGTTTTTGAAGATGGAGCAATTGTAAGGTGTATGAAAAAAATTAAGAAACGCATGGAGATGGCCAGTAATAAAAGATGAAGAGCTATATTCATGGGATTCGATCTTACAAAAGATTAAAGCGCCAAAGTTAAAAAAAAAGGGTTTTTATTCTGTGGTAGAAATGAATAATTTATAATGAAATTTCGAGTCATTAAAATTAAGGATATAAAAAAACAAAATGACATTTCTCGTTCAACATGTGCCAATTTTATTTTTATTTATCTCAAGAAGAGTTAATGTTTATGTTATAAGTTCGTTTTTCTTTACTAATCAAGTTAATTTCTAATCTTAATGAATTTAGGTAAGATAAAGCTCGTTATGAGTAAAAATACTAATAATTAGTCTATAAAAGAACCACAGACCTCAGTAATGTAAAAAAAATACATATAAAAATGTTAAAAAACAAAAGTTTGTCATTCATCAATAAATTTATATTTTGAAAAAAATTAATTATTTACTTTTTATTCAACCATGTAGACTCTTATATATAAAAAACGCAATTCCCTCACTTGAACGATTATTCCCTCATTATCGATTTTTTTTTTCAATATTTTATCATATTTTTGATTGATACTAAGAAAAGTTGGGGACCACCTAGTCAGTTGTAAAGGCACTTATGTACTGTATACTTCATGGACAAATTCGTCAATTCCATCAATTAATATTATTTTTATCTAGCTAGGTCATTTTTCGCAATTTCTTGATAATTAGCCATCTATGTTGTATAAGGTTATAAGCATGCCACATAACAGCCTTTGAACAAGTTTTCTTATATGACTTTGTATTTCAGTAAAATACGAGTAATGGTTTCCTGTGAGAAATATGTTGTCAATTTTAGTATGCATCTCTAGAATTAATTTTTCTGACAGTTTCAGGAAATTTAACTTTTGATTCTGTAAATGATCAATTATTCCACATTTAGGTCAATTTTCACATAGGCCATGAAAGTTATTAAATATTTGCAAATGGAAATGATCTAAAAACGAAATAAACCTGCGTGTGAGTAATTTTCGGGCACCTGTAAAATATACATATATTAAAATACAGAACTGGGGAACATATTAAGATTTAGACTGTTCACAAGGTGAGGATGTGCCATTACATTGACGTGCGTTGTTTCCGGAAGTCGAACAATGAATTCGTTAACTAAGACGTCCCTGTAAATTGCATTATTACGTACGCGCTCGTCCTTCGTTACCATCCAAACTCTCGTAATGGTGCAAATGCACTCCTCCACCCATCCACTGTTGAGAAGTGCGACACACACATCCATTTACAAGCACAAGAATAGATTTGCTTCGCAAATAGCCTTANAAATTATCTAAAAACGAAATAAACCTGCGTGTGAGTAATTTTCGGGCACCTGTAAAATATACATATATTAAAATACGGAACTGGGGAACATATTAAGATTTAGACTGTTCACAAGGTGAGGATGTGCCATTACATTGACGTGCGTTGTTTCCGGAAGTCGAACAATGAATTCGTTAACTAAGACGTCCCTGTAAATTGCGTTATTACGTACGCGCTCGTCCTTCGTTACCATCCAAACTCTCGTAATGGTGCAAATGCACTCATCCACTGTTGAGAAGTGCGACACACACATCCATTTACAAGCACAAGAATAGATTTGCTTCGCAAATAGCCTTAGNCATCCACTGTTGAGAAGTGCGACACACACATCCATTTACAAGCACAAGAATAGATTTGCTTCGCAAATAGCCTTAGCTCTCTCTCTATATACTATTATATAAATGTATTTGTTATTAGTAGTCGACGAGGTGATGTAGTGGTTAGACCACTCGCGCACCACCAAAGCGTACCAGGGTCGCCCCGGATTTTTGCATGCGGGAATCGTGCTCTGACGATGCCGCTGGTCGGCGGGTTTTCTCGGAGATCTCCCGTTTCCCCCGGCCTTGCATTCCGACGCTGCTCCATACTCACCTTGCTTCACCCTTATGCATGAAGGCTCATCAGGGAGGGTTTACAAACTAACTTGTGACTAGAAACCTCTGAAATTTCGCAAGTTCAGTTGAGGACGAGCTAGAATTCAAACGCATGAACATTTGACTTTCTTTTTCAATTGGTCAGCAGTTTGTACGAGACACACCCTGGACGAATTTAAGCCAATGTTTAACCTGCAATAAAACAAGGACCGAATCCCGTGCCACCAGTTATGAGGTAAAGCTGGAGCAACAGCAAATGAACAACTGACAGAGGCTCGAGTACACTAAGGATTGTGGAGTCTAGCTTGTTGCCACGTGAATCCGCGACATTTCCGGGTCTCTACTTCTGAGTTAGCCGAAACTAACACCCATGCCTTGCCCAGGATTCGAACGCAGAGCCTCTCGCATCCCAGTCTTGTGGCCCACCAACCGACTGCGTCACGGGAAGTCGGCTTGGCTATTAATGTTCAAATGAGTAATACAACCCACACGTTCGGTATTTGTTCTTCTAAAATATTCACAAATGTTTTGTTTTCTGAAATATTTGAATTTTTTACGATGTGCATTGTTCACTATGTAATATCATTTGTTCCAACTATTAGCAGGTATGGTGCGGTTCTGAAGCAAAGCGAGCGTCACGCACAGAATTTTATGAGATTGTATTGGATTAAATGGAATCCAAAGTGCCAACAAAGGCTACAAGTTAACGCAAAAGAAAAGGAATGCCAGGAAGGGATGAATAAATAATAATTGAAACACGGAGGAATATTTGTCAGCGTTCTCCCTTTTAGTAGGGGCCTATGTGCTGAAAATGCTGCCAGTTTCGAGATGACTGGAAAATAGCTCTCGTATCAGAGAAGAACACAGAAAATAAGCCAAAATGTTTCTCGATGCCGGTTACAATATCTTTAGTAACACGTCAGTTCACAGTGGCTAAGTAACATACAATCAGTTAAAGTGAATATTTTGACTACCTAAGAAACTTTCGTAAAAAAACTAGACGTCTAGACAACCAAAAGTAATTTTCCTTAAGCTTTACCGGAGATTTTACACTTTTTCTCGACACCTTTTACAACCTGTACGAGTCTTTCAATCAATAAATTCTTAGGGTGCAGCATAAAGCTATTTCAAAATCAAAACTGACCGCTGGTTACCGTTCACGCAACATGACGTTTACATTGCAAGAAATGTTTTGACACGAATGCATCACTTCGACAAAATATTTATTCACGAAGTTGGCAAACATTAACGCCTGAGATTGCACTTTCTTGGATTTTCTATTATGCATGTAAGAAGCTTGTGAATTTGAAATAACCATTTTGNTAACGCCTGAGATTGCACTTTCTTGGATTTTCTATTATGCATGTAAGAAGCTTGTGAATTTGAAATAACCATTTTGACATTTATTTATGGCCCCACGCCTTTTAACTCATGCTAAAAAAAATATGTGTAAATTAATTTTATTTTAATAACATTAAATATAATTATACTCTATATTAATAAAATAAATATAGTATTGTNTAACGCCTGAGATTGCACTTTCTTGGATTTTCTATTATGCATGTAAGAAGCTTGTGAATTTGAAATAACCATTTTGCCATTTATTTATGGCCCCACGCCTTTTAACTCATGCTAAAAAAAAANGCCCCACGCCTTTTAACTCATGCTAAAAAAAATATGTGTAAATTAATTTTATTTTAATAACATTAAATATAATTATACTCTATATTAATAAAATAAATATAGTATTGTGTGGTTGGAATTGTTGCCGGTGAGAATCGCCATTGGGCGCACGCTATTTGTTGGCGGGTGTAGTAACGACCTCCTTGCCACATGAGCGCGATGCCTCGTTCGTAGATAACTCAACGTGTGAATGGACTACGCTTGCCCACCAACCTCGAATCGATCGGATTAGTACCTGTAATTTTTCCGTCTCTCGATTGATGGGACGGCACACGGAATTGCTGTACCTGCAGGCACGTCGGTCTGCCGCCGCGGGGCAGTGGAATTACCGCTATCACGCGATGAGGTTAACACCTGTTGACCCAGACGGTAATTGTTTTATTTTCGGCTGGTACAGACGTCTGGCACAGGCGCGCTGTCTGGCGGGATTGATTGGTTTGGCACCTCGCGCGAGCACGAAGAGACGGTAAATAATCTTCCGTGATGGGAAATGTTAACGTGACGCGTTGGCAACCCTGGGAGACTCGAGTCCACCTCCACTCGCCCGCACGCGTGTTCTTCAAAGGAAGATGGCAGTGTGTGTGGTCTCGACAATTTGGCATTCCCTTGTTAACGTTTGATGGTTGATCATTACGTGGACGGTATAAGCGTGAGTTATCTTCATCGAAGACACAAGGAACGTAAATTATTGGAACGCAGTAATCAAAATCAAGAAATAGACAGAAATACACAAATCGCTTACCCATATTGTTCTTCCAAATTGATACTACTTCTTGATGGGTACATGTGCAGATGAAACGTCGCCCGTGAGCAGGATTAGAGATAACTTATCATTGATAAGTAGTAAGCAGTAAGTGAAATACGAGCCTAACGGAGTAACCTAAATTCATTCTCTTTCTCTACTGTTTCTCATGATCATTTGTACTCGCTAAAACAGAAGTGCACATATTCCAGTTTCGTAAAATCTCATACCTTTGGGTACATAAATAATTTGTCATATGTAAAACGGTTTGGAAAAGTTGTAATGATTGTCTGACTTTACCGATAAATACATTTGTTGTCAGATTACTTCTACGTTCGTGGTGTTATCATTAGTACCTAAATTCACGCAATAAATTTTTTTATGTTCACTAACCACAAATGTTTGGAGCTGCTCAGTATGTTTATTCTCGCATAAAGAGATAAGTATATGGACGTGTATATTTTATTTCTGCCATTCTTGTTTACATATACGTTTAGCTAGCGAGAACACATTCCAAAATGAAAATATTGAAAAGGGAGCCAAATAAGGGAAAACTAGTGAAAATGACTTTACTTGAAATCAGTTCCAGCTTACTGATTATTACGGTGGCTGAATTTTTCACTGTTTGTCAAGTTCGATCCATGACGTCCCATCGTTAAAATACGGATACGTGTGAACAGTTATAACCTCGTATGAATCATAGCAGTTGTCCCATACGTAAGTTTGACTATCTTTTAAAATATACAACGCAGTTTTAATTTTCAAAAAACACATTTTTTTCTCCCCGTTGCATGAAATACCTTAGCTAAATGCTGTACACGGTAAAGGAAGCAATTTTCAAACAAACCTCGCAGAAAAATCGTATGTGCTGTATCGCAACATGCAAGCTCATATTTAAGTTGGCAGCAAGTTAATAAAAATAGTTCATAACCCCTGACATATTGCGAGTGTGGTGTTATAATGTATGGCCACTGAAATTGGTTATTTTTGTCCTATATACATGAGAGTGCGAATTTGCAAATTAATATAACATTTACATTATTAACCATTCGACCGTTTCGCTTGGATAGCTCACGAATAAAGTGATCAGGCCTGTGGTAAAGTTAATTTTACATGAGGCAGAAGGATACAAAATTAGAATGAAAGAAGATCTTAATCAGGGCTTTCAAAAGTGCTCAATTAATCATGAACAGCCTATACGTGGCGAAACGCTTGCTGTTCGATGCCGTTGTATACATTTTACGTAAGATTAAGGGACCCACACATCACTTTATGAACTAGAGAGTGGTCGCATTGCGAAGGCGTGATGTACAAGTATATGTCTTGGGCGAAAGCTCAATCTCAACAGCATTTTTTTGTATATTGATACCTGCCAAATGCTGAAGTTTGGAAGTAGGTATTGATTCTGCTCTGCGGTGTGAGGCGCCAGCACTTGATGCTAGCCCTCAGTGATAGGGCGTATAAATACGTCGACACTGTTGTCTCTAGGTCCAATTTACTAATAACATACACTTTATTTGTGAGTTCATATAATCGAGTTTTATTGTTAATTGAACAGGTTAACTGGTACATGAACTCACGAGACAAACTCCCCTCCCTTTTCTGAATGTATATTACGTGATACTTGGCGCGGCGATTTTGCGTCGTGGGGGGGGGGGGGGAAGATTCTTCACACTTGGTGTAGAACTACTTATCTGACACTGCAGCGCTGTATTCCCTCGGCTGGCGGCTTGGAACTGCTCTCGAACTTGGTGGGCGTCTCGACGCCTGGCTTCGAAGTTCCTTCTTCCTGGGTCCACGCAGTACTCTGCGCCTGACGACGATCGGCTGCCGTCGACGTCTGCTCGCGGATTCGCTCCGTCCTCTTCCGTTTCCGTCGGCCGACTGCCTGACTGACTGACTCTTTCATCGCACTGGCTTCGTCCGGCTCCGACCCGGACGCCTCGCTTCAGGTCCCCCGACTGACTGATTCGACGTCTCTCCACTGACTGCCCCCGTTGCTCCCCCCTTCGTGTGGTTTTGCAGCGTCCATCACCATATTCAAATTCCCCCATCTCTGCTGCACGTGTCCGGGGTGCTTGTCGTCCCTCCGGGTCATTAAACACGTGGCCGCTGCTCGTGTGGTCCACAGCCGGCCTGGCGTCGTCCCTTGGTTCTGGCCTGGAAGTTTATTGTCCCGTTCTGCACGCACATCCGCTAAAAGCTCTCATGGTTTATTGCGGTACAAGCCCGGGATAGATGCAGCTGGTGGTGGGATCTCGGTGTCCCTTGGGCAGCTGCAAAATGCAGCTGTGTCCGCGCCCTGGTGCCTTCCGTTGTCTCCGGATGTCGTCTGCACGTGCAGGAACAGTTGCACGTGCAGAAACCTTTGGTAGCGCGCCTTTGCAGCTGCGAGGCTCCTGGCGTCACTCTGCCGGCACGTCCACAAAACCCTTAATCCTTATTGCGGTCGTCCGGCTGCGAGCTTCGCCAGAGCGTGTGTTCTGACGAATAAAATATAGGGATGCAGAATACGTCAATATATATTATAATATTAATGTATTTCCCTAAATTTGACAATTGTTTTTGATTTTATGTACAAAAGGAAGCCTCCCTCTGAAGCAGAAGTGAACGAAAAAAAGTCATAACGCTGTTTATTCAAACGTAACTATGAACACCTTAACCAAGGCTGGTTCTCAGTTCGTTTGACTGATTTGCCAGTTTGTTCAGCTTCTTAGCGTCTAATGTACTTTGTAAACGTTCCTGATTATAAACTGGAGCAGTGAAAACAGTGCACCGTAAAAAAAAAAAGATATCGATATAACTATTTAGCCTAGTTTCCTCTACATTGATTCAAATAATTTTAATGAAATTGTTAAAAGGTTAGATGGTAGGTATCGTATAGTTACTCAAGTGGTAAATTTGGTAGGAATCGGTTAATTTTTTCTCGAGTTATGACCTTAAAACCTTGTTTTTCATGTTGCGTTAGCTTACAAAATTACGGAGCAAATAGGGTTATGTATTGACAGATTTGATGCCTGTAAAATATACTTTCAGTATAACACATTTAGTCGTAATTTGCTAAACGGTTGGGAATGTTAGATATTCGAAATTAACCTAAATTATTTTCATTGCCGCCATTTTGAAAATATGTACTTATCTATTTAAATTTCATGTGTGATCTTTTCCTACAATATCAGTACTTACAATCCAAATTTGGCAGGAATTGGCGGTGTAGTTATTAAGATATAATGTAAAAACTTTATGCTTCAGGTTGCACTATCTTCCAAAATAACGGATAAATAACATAATTACTTTCTAAGTTAAATAATTACACATTGTACTGTCAATATACAAAATTTGGTTTAAATCGGTTACATGGTTCCACAGATATTACGTTAAAACTTCTTTTTTTTTTTAATTGCACTATCTTACAAAATAACGTACTAATAACATCATCGGTTTCTGAATTCAATGGTTACATCGTGCATTGTCAACGTACCAAATTTGGTTTAAATCGGTTCAATGGGTTCCAATATATGGCATAGTGTCCTCAATAAAAAAATTGAATCCATTTTGAAAATAAGTACCCGGCGTGATCGAAAACTATTGGTAAATGTTCGATGGCCTCACTTAATACTATATGTGTAACTATGATTCCGTTGTCGGGTTTAAAAGTTATTAAGGGATGTGGGGGCATATATTCCAGACAGACATTTGGAAAGTAGACTGAAAATAATAACAGGTTAAGAAACCCGCATATTCTGAGTCTGCTTTTTACACACGTCTCATTGTTGTAATACAGGTTTTATTCAATGTAAATGTTACGTTTGCCGAGTTCAGAAATTATGAATTTCCTGTCAATACGTTCTGCAGATGTTAATCTAGAAGTTCTTTTTTTTTACCGCATGATTATGAACGATGGTTAAAAAATACGTTATCTTCTGCTTATAGACAGATCCGAACCATTAGGTGATGACCCTGTGCTCAGGAAATTTCGAGTCCATTGCCATGGCTATACTCAAATCGTCGTCTACCAGGCCACCTTGCTCCAGGAGCCTTAAGCAGCGCTAAGTACTAATGCAGATATAAGATCATTTTTGTAAACAATTGTATTCGATTCGGCATTTAGGCCATTCACAGTCAGTTTACACTTTTCTGGAGCCCTGCTTAAGTTCTACTTTTGGTTACTGAGTACATATCCTTCCGCTGCATGTAAACACAAACACTGCAATGTGGCTTATACGTTTTAACTGTCAAATGTTTTTTTTTTAACTGTTTCCAGCTGTTCAAAGAATTCTGTCATATTTCAAATACCATTTCGTATTAATGTTCAGAATTTAGGCCTATAACCATATTTCGGCAAGCTTTATAACTTTTTAACAATATCTGTATTGACGATAGTTCTTACGGTTTTATTTTACAAAGGACGGTCTCAGTTGAAATCAATATTAAAACGAAGGAACAACCAGTCCAACGAAGAGACAGCAAATTTAAGCACGCAACTCGTGTCGCTAATATTTTGTACGTAGCAGCGACAAAGTTAAAAAAAATAGTGATGAAGATGAACACAAATAGGCCTACCGTAATTTTTATTCCGCTCATATTTCTATACATTGGTACTCTGGACTCAGTATTTTGGTGGGGTTGTGGCAAACATTCAAATCACAGAAACGTAAGCACGTTACAAAATTGTGTTTCAAACACCTAAGGAAAAGTTGCGTTGTGATAAATAAACAGACGTGCCTTTCAAAAAATTATTTTCGNCGTGCCTTTCAAAAAATTAGTTTCGTCATAAAAACAGTTCACGGTTAAAAAGTATAAATTTCGCACGTCCAACCAATATTCACAATCACATACACACTGGCCCAACGTAACGTAAAGACAACAATACTCTTTCACACACAGCTGTCTCGACGCACGTTACAGTATATTTATCCCTGCCGTTGAAAAACAGAGTAGTCACAACATCGTAACTTGCCTCGGTAGGTTTATATATCACAAAGTGTACAAATGTGATGTACGCTTTAGTATTTTTCACAAGAAGAGAATTTAACGCTTCGTTCAGTCTCTCTTTTCTATAAGCAACACGCCATGTCATCATGACGCCAGTCGCCACTTCTGCCAACTTCAGATTTGTAACCGTCCCGTCATCACATCTAAATATATTATACAAAGTATTCAAACAATAACTTCTCGTTTCAGTTGTAAATGACAAATTCAAATGTTATTTTTGCTGTAATAAGTATTAAATATGCTAAAATTTGAAACGTGTATAATTTTCCTGCTGCTACTAGTGATGCGAAACTGAGAGAGAGAGAGAGAGAGACACAGAGAGAGAGAGAGAGAGAGAGAGAGAGAGAGAGAAATTGAAAGACTGTGACAAGCTCCGCTCCGCCTATTCGTTTCTTCCTTGGAAGAAAAAAAGACCATGTCACTGGGACCTACGCACCATAATTTGCGCAGATATTTTTTAACTGTAACAATGAAATAATTTCCTTCAGTGCTACAGAAAAATTTTAATATATCAATAGGCTACGTTTAATTTACAAATAACATACCAAAAACTATGTTATAACAATATTTTATCTGTGAACTATTTCTTACATACTAGCCGTTACCAAACACATCGCTGCTCTCACTATTTTTAATTATATTTAATACGATATTATTATTACAAGTTATAGAAGATACTAATTTAAAGTTTCATTTATTCAAGAATACAATATTCATAGTGTTATATATTTGTGTTATACAAGTTACTTAAAACACATTTTGACATGTTACTCTCCTAGGGTCATTTTTCAAAGGTTTGTTTCAAAACATCCTAAGAAACCGTGACCATACATTTACTGTAACTTGATGGGAATGGTAAGAAACCTTTTATGGAACTTCACCGTTTTTGAAATTGTGGAGGGGGCGGAAAACACTATGTGAATCCCAGTAATGTTATATTTGTATTTTCAATTGTAAATAACACCAACAGCGTAAACATGTTTTCATTTTGTTATTTCTTGAATGCTTTTGTCTTTAGATGGGAATACAGTTGCGTGATAAACTTGAAATCGTGGCGGGACATGATTTGACAAGTCTAAACCTGTTGCGTCTTGCGCGGACCTGTTGTGACGTGTTTTGGTTACGCGTATGTTACATTCAAGTGTTGCTATAGGCCATTTACGGTTACTTCCAACTTTTATGAAGCCTTGCTAAAGTTCTGGTTCCAGGATATTCCTCCGCCTCGTGCAGACAAAACTTAACCGACTCTAGAAAATCACACCAAAGTGACAAGACACCACTTTCGCGCTACTCAGTTTAATAATATTTCGCGTTAGAACTATTTCCTTCTAAGCTTTGCCAACACACCGTTCTTTCTCCCTGTTTTCATTTTCATTAACTATAAATTAAATATTAAAATTTATAGATAAAAGGCTGTTTACGGTAAACTGAGCTCTTTTACTTAGCCAGTTTTTTTTTATCCTTTAACCACCTTTTTCAAATACCTATATATTGCCACGTAAGTAACAAACACAGTGTGTATATTCCACCGTACTCTGAAGTTAACGTCTAAGGCTAAAATAAAATTTATTTATTGGAGATTATTCCAAATGAGAGGTCTTTCAAAAGTGCTCACTTTACCGTAAATAGCCTATAGCGAACACGCCGCTCAATCTCGCAGGTGCCGTTCGTTGCTGGGGAGAAGGCGTAGCATATATGCCAGCACTGTGGCTCGCCGCTGTTTATACGAGGACATAATACGGGAAATATTTCGAACTATCATGCCGGGGTTCGCCCCCCAAGAGATTTACGGGTCATTTTGCCGGCGAGAGTTAATACAGCTGGGCTCTCGTTTCACGTCAGTCCGCTTGCAACGAAATCGCGGTTCGAGCGTGGCGCGCGTGTACGGAAAAAAAAAAAATGGATGCGGTGGAAAAAAAGAAAAAAACCCTCACACGTTATTAACACACACGCATCCCGTGTTCCGTAGCTGGGGAAAAAAAAATATATTTACTACGCGAAAGATAAAAACTTGCGGCGTGAACATATGAAATATGACAGTCTGTTAATTTATGTTGTAGGTAAGGGTGAAAATTTGCGCCTGGGAAATGAAACGTAAATTAAAGGCATATTTAAAAATTATTACGTTGTTTACAACTGGCTAGTAAGTCCCTCTACAGGCGACTTCTCCTAAAGTAATTGATTGTCACGGCCATTATGGTCAGTGAGATATACTGCAGTTTTTTAATTCATTATTTTGGTGTTTAGAGCCGAAATGTTGTTTCGCACTTTTCTACCTTCTTCTCTACCGTAAATGTGTTTTGTTATTTATGCTGGAGAAGCGACCAAACGTTTGATAATTATATTCTATACATTCAGCTACAGTGCGTATTTAATTCGCCATTCCAGTTGTCTTTTAAAATGTGTACTCAATGACTGTTAGCGCAGAATTGCGATTTCGTTGGCAGTATATGACGTAATTAATAAATTTGTTTGAAACTTCTATAACACGATTAATACACAAAACTTTTAAGGTCATCTAATTTCGTATCTGCAACCCTCGTGTCAAAATCGCAAGCACTTTATCACACAACTGTATTGTATTATTAAATGTTCTTGAAATGGTAAATTTCTGATGTATACATTAACTTGCGGGGTGGGGAGAATTATATTAGCTCACCTCTTAGGAAGAATCAAGGTTAGTAGTTCAGAGAATCATTGCACTTCAGAATGATATTTAAAATGTCTGCACGCCTACTGTAGGAATATTACATTTTTGCATTTTTTTGCAGTTTTATGGTTGCATACATTATTCTTTTATGAATGTTTCCTTCGGGACGGCAGTTATTCCATTAAATATTAAATATTATTGCTGTATTTTCGGTGTGATATATAAATTTTTGGGCGAGGCGTAAAACACATAGACGTATGATCGCATTAGCCTCTCTTTCCTAAAAACGTAAATTCAAATAATGTAAGAATTTTTTTTAAATTTTATTATTATTGTTATTATTATTATTTTTATTGTTTTTTGGTGATACTAACCACAGCATGTGATAGTTTGTAATTTTAATCCTGGTAAGTACAAACGTTTTTCTATATTTATTACAATTACAGTTCTTGTAACGTTACAAAGAATACATTTTACAAGGTATTTTCCTGTATTTGTAACTGTATTAAGAACATTTCAGTACAAATTACAAAACATTTTTACAGTGTGATGTGCAGTAATTATATATATATATATATATATATATATATATATATATATATATATGAAACGCTGATTCTCAGTTTGTAGTCTGTATTATAATATCCATACTCTATAACTTTTTACTGCATAATTTTTTACACATTAAACAGTCATAGTCACTATTTTTTGAGTGATGTTTTTAACTGATATAAAAGCAGTAAAACATTTTTGTTGTGGAAATTTTATAAACCAAATCCAGGGATTTCAGTTATGTAGGTGGTCCTCGGTTTCACATAAATATACACAACTGAAAAAAAGTGAAATGAATGTTTAATAGAGAAATTTCTTACACNGTGGTCCTCGGTTTCACATAAATATACACAACTGAAAAAAAGTGAAATGAATGTTTAATAGAGAAATTTCTTACACCTCTTAAAGTAACCAATGAAATATTTATCCTGCAGAGGTCGGTTAAGTCTATTAACTTTTTCTTACTCCAGCAATACAAAAGTATTAAAAATAGATTTCACAGCAATTTTTATATATAAATTCTATAATAAAAACATCTTATTTGAATTAGGAAAAGTTTACGAAAATTTGTTATCGCATAATTATGTAGATACCACATGCTTCACTCAGTTATAACGGCAATAAAAGCTTCAATTTCCAGGCGCATATGGCATGCGCTCGCTCCCTAAGCCACATTCCCTCTACGTACAACACGAGGCAACGGCTGCGTAAGCCCGACATGTGCGCCTCTCTGCACGCTCACCGAGCACGAAATTTCACTTTCCGCCCACTCGCTGCGGATAAGGTTCTACAACCTGCGTTCTTGGCAGCGTTACATTGCGTCCTGTCCCAGGGAATGGAATATGTCGGTCGCCCTCTGCACTGGACGCTGCAGCATTGTCGCCAGACATAGTTGTCAAGCTCTGGCCTGCGCATGGACGTGACAAGATCAGCACGTAGACGAAGTGACCACTACCGAGCTCTAACGGCAGCTTGTAGGATCTACTATACCTATACTGTGGAATAATGACAACAGTAATCATCTTTATTTCCTTTTAAAGTCTGCTGTCTACCAGGCCTGTGGCCACGGAGTTCCAATGGGGAATCGACGTTAAAGAAATTCCTTCTCAGTTCATCGATTTTAAAGACAGGCCTAACAGTTTCAAACGGAAATTGTTCTACGTGACATCCATTAAGGAATACTGGCACGTTAAAAATCTTGCAGATTTTTTTCGTTTAGTAATTTATTTCCATAACTTAAAACTAAAATTTTTGTTCTACAAAAAAATACAAATACGTATTTTTTGGAAAAAATTTTATTGTGGCAGTATTCTTAGAGAAAGTCGCGTTGAATATTTTTTTGTTTGAAACAGTTTTCTTTGAAACAGGAATTTCTTTAAAAATGATTTCCTTATTTAAACTCCGTGTTTGCAGGCTTGGTAGACGCAGATGTTGAATGTTATCTTATTGAATGATTGGAAAGTTTCATATTAAGGAATGTCAACGGAATTTTCCTGTAGTGGTAGTAATGGATAACTACGTAGGCCAAGCTGGAGTCGCACCCACAACCTCCCGAAGGCTATTCAGACGCATTTCCTCGTGACCAAACTTGCTGGGTATTGGTTTTGCGAAGGCGTCGGTAGTGGCCGCCTGCATGCAACTGGCTAATTTTCATTACCTCGTGACTGCGGAATGGAAAATTTCTCGTGTGTTTTCTGTTATTCAATACAGCGATGTTGTGTTCAAAGTGCTGGCCCTCCCGTGCCTGATCCCTGAGGTATAACGGGAGATATCATTCAGAGCCATTTAATTGAGAGTGCGCATCAGTTCCATTGCCCAGGCATATTTGCCACTCAGGCTGTTCCTTTCTCANTCAGAGCCATTTAATTGAGAGTGCGCATCAGTTCCATTGCCCAGGCATATTTGCCACTCAGGCTGTTCCTTTCTCACATCAGGCATCATGATGTGTGTGCACTCTTGCCAGTCTATATCTCTTCAGAAAAAATGGGTTATTTTGAGCCTGGAACTGGGGGCTCTAATTGGAAGCACTTGAATGCTCCCAATAGAAAGAGATTNAAAAAATGGGTTATTTTGAGCCTGGAACTGGGGGCTCTAATTGGAAGCACTTGAATGCTCCCAATAGAAAGAGATTACTCCCTTTCCAATCGCAGTGGGTGGATGTTCTCCACCCGAGGGTTGTTCCATCTCACCTATTAACAGCATTATACAGAGTTGAATCTGCACATGCCACCTACTTCATTCCCTGACAAGGAGGCCGCGGTGGTTGAGTGATTTAAGACTGCTCGCCTCCCGCAAAGGCGAACAGGGTTCAACCCCCGGCCGGGTCACTCCGGATTTTTGCAAGTGGGAATCGTGCCGGACGATGCCGCTGGTCAGAGGGTTTTCTCAGAGATATCCTATCCCCCCCAATTGCATTCCGGCACTGCTCCATTATCACCTAATCTCACCGTCATCGGCAAGTAATGTATATATGGGGCTTTTGGCGCAGGAATCTGGCGTGTTGGATCCGGATTCGTCTGCCATGACGCCACAGGTGCGGCCGGCGGCAACGTTGGTCGGTGCCGTCCGCCATATTGGTAGGCGTCACAGTCAGGGCTCGATGTCATGTTCGATGTTATTCCCCGTCATCCCAAGGAAATAGTGTAATAAGACAATTATTCTAATAAAAATATTTAATAAAAAATTATAAAAAATTAAAAAGTATCAGTTTTCCCACCTTGGACTGTTAATAATCATATCGGTTTAGAGTGTGGCTGCAAATCATAATTCCATTTTTCNGTTTAGAGTGTGGCTGCAAATCATAATTCCATTTTTCTACTTTCTTCTTTAATTCAAAAAAATTAAATTAATTAATATTGCTTGAAAACGACTGAAATAAAAATCAAATAATGTCGGCCTGTCACTTTGGTACCTAGTGCATCGGGGGACGCATTGATCCCCCATCCTCCCACACAAAAACCTGTAACAAAAAAAATTATTTAATTAGTTTCGGCCCACTACCTCGGATGTCTTAATGTTCAAATCGCACATTTAACTGGTAATAGTTTGATAAATGAAAATAGATGCATATTTACTTTTTAGTATAAAGCGATAGTGCATTCCAGGTAAAAAATATGCAAATATTAAGACCTTTTTGTTTTCGAAAAAAAAAATTTTAATTAAAAAATGGTGGTATTCAGCCGTGCGTCTTTTGAAAATTATACCGCCAGGAATGCGTGGGCAGGCTCGGCACTTGTCATAACAGGCCTGCATCTAGATGCCACAGCGGTGCATGCATGCATGCTTTCAAGTCGTTTTCACACCTGCACAGTGTCGGATGACCATGAGATCTGCACCTGCACGGCTTCAGATAACTTCACATGTGCTCCAAGTCGTTTTCGCACCTGCTTGGTGTCAGATAGACTAAGTCAACAGGCATGGGAAGATCAGTGTTACCTTTGTTTCAATCTCGTAATAATACATATACCGACAGGCAAGAATAAAATGATTGTTATTTAAGGTGTAACATGTTTTTATTTAAAAAAAAAAATACATGTGCAAAACATTACTTTAAAATATTCGTGGCTCCAGTTTCAGAATGTCTTTCTCATCTACCCAAGAATCGTCATGCTTCGAGTGTCCGAGCCACCTCACGTACACACGTCCATTACATCGTTTCAGCACCTTCTCTACCAAATAAACATCGGGAAACTTCGTATGCTGGATCACCTCTGTGTAAAAGCCTCCGACGATGGGTTCGCCATGTAGGTCTTCGAGGTAATTCTTGCGCGGGTACGTTTGTCGTATGCGAACCATCTTGTATAATTCCGCAGATCAGTTGTGACGATAGGACTTGTGGAAAATGCCACATTGTTTGTCGCCGATCTTGGATTTAGGCTTGGGCAGGTCCCTCTTCTGGTGGTTGGAGTAGATGTGCGAGTCGTCCTTAACATCTTCGGGCTTCATGCAAGTGGCAGATTGAACTGTAGAATTGTACTTGCCGACGAGTTTCGGCAGTAGCTCAAGTCACTTGTAGTGCCCATTCGCTGTGAAATGTCTCCATAATTTGTCTTTCAGAGTCCAGTGAAAATGCTCAGATCTTAGCCTTGAGTCCAGAGTACGTGAAATAGATATATGTGCAGTAACTTTTAATCAATGCACGGAAAGTATTATTTAAATATTCTTTACCATCTTTGGTGTGGATATTTTTCGGTACACATCCTTCTCTAAACACATCCACAATGGCCTCGGTGAGTCACATGCATTCTTCGGCTTGAATGGTCTTTCCCAGGCATACTTGGAAAACATGTTTACTACAGCGAAAATTTTGTGATTGCCTTTACTCGCATGAGCAAAGTCTTGCATTTCGAGCTGGTCGGATTGGAAAGTATCGTTTAACCCTTTCATGGCGTACTTTCTCTGAAGATAATTCCTCCTGGCTGACCTGTGTAATTCCCCAGAAACTGCATATTTGATCATCTCACGACGTAGCCAGCTTCGACACGTTCTTCGATGATGGATACAATCTCGTTGGTGTGCGACCGGTTGACCGCAGACTGCGAAGCGACAAGTAGCCATAGTCTATCGACGAGTTCATTCGGATCGTCCCAAAACACATAGTCTATCTTGTGTTTGGCATCGATATTTTGCAGCAGCAGACCCGGTACAATAGCTTCGACCAATCGTGGAAACAGTCCCACTATAATGCCGAATTTCGCATGGGTTGTGTCCTTATATTGCCGTGGTGAGGGGTTATCGTTCGTGTAATAAACACGACTGGACTGTAGCAGGAGAAGGAACTTGCACAAATCCGAATCAGTGTAGTGTCCAGGATGCCTATGAAACAAAAGTTCGCACAGACCATGCATCATTTTCACCTTGCTCTTGCCGATCTGCATAACATCTCCTGAAAAAAAACATTACTTCCTTGTTTCAGAGAAACCATTATTCATTGTGGTGTTGCAAGCGGTATGTCTTCTCGCTGNTCCCACTATAATGCCGAATTTCGCATGGGTTGTGTCCTTATATTGCCGTGGTGAGGGGTTATCGTTCGTGTAATAAGCACGACTGGACTGTAGCAGGAGAAGGAACTTGCACAAATCCGAATCAGTGTAGTGTCCAGGATGCCTATGAAACAAAAGTTCGCACAGACCATGCATCATTTTCACCTTGCTCTTGCCGATCTGCATAACATCTCCTGAAAAAAAAAAAACATTACTTCCTTGTTTCAGAGAAACCATTATTCATTGTGGTGTTGCAAGCGGTATGTCTTCTCGCTGTTCGGGTCGGAATAGGAAGCGATGTAGTGCCCAAACAGTGCGCCAACCTCTGGTCCATGCTCTTGTGTTCATTTCCGTTCTCGTATAGAAAACAAATTGATCAGGAGCAAATCGTGTTCATCGCTGGTGATGCCCCCTTCCGATTTGGGGAGTTCTGGACTTCTTNCAACAAATTGATCAGGAGCAAATCGTGTTCATCGCTGGTGATGCCCCCTTCCGATTTGGGGAGTTCTGGACTTCTTTTCCATTTATGCATTGTGGTTAGTCCTTCCATCTACATTTAGTGTTTGATGATATCCGGTCGAGGCAAAGCATCCTCTAGACATTGTCGTCTAAGTTCGTCGAGATGGCTTGTCATCAGCTTGTAAGCCTCTTCCCTTCGATTCTCGGGAGCCACTCTGTAATTTTTCGAGAATACATATTTCGCCCGTAGATATTTCTTGAGAACAGCTTCGATGGCCCACTGAAGCTCAGTCGTCAGTTCAGTTCGGTCTGCTATCATTCATAGAATGGAATAAAAACACAACCATACAGGTGTATATACATTTTCACTCTCGAGTTGAGGAAACTAAATTTTCGATCCTTTCCAGTCGGTCGATGCACGCATCCAGCACCTTCTTGCTAGGTCTCGCAACATCGATTTTTGCAGCCAGTTTGGATGTTTACATATTTTGAAGAGCTTTCAATTCTTCCTGTCTCTGCGCATTCGACACATTGATCACGTATATTATCCATGCCTCTGGCCCCCTACATGCCGGCCGATGTCCACCAAATCTTCCACCACTTCATTGTTCATGCTATCGATATTTTGCCCAAGAGGCGGCAGGCCCCTGTGAACAGGGGCGAGGCGAGCTTCCGTGAATCCATTTTCATCATCATCAGAATGTAGACCATGTCCGAACTTGGAAATGGTTTTATGACTCATGGTCGGCGCCTTACTACAACTGATTGAAGCCATGCCTGTACCTTCTCTTATGTTCTGGCGAATCGTTATCGATCACCATTATGCCGTACTCCACATTCCAGCACAAAGAACACATATTCTTAATCTTTGCGAATGGCATGTCCGTATTGATGTGGTCATGTTACATATGCCACAAGTTTCTATTGTCCATGCGAAACAACATGAGGAAATTCACATTATCGCGAAGTAACTGTTTCGGTACACATGAATAAGTTGACTCAAGTACATACAGTCCATGTTCGCATGCCATCCCATGCTAAAGTACTCCTGGATTGAAGCCTGTCTCTCACATGCCACATCGTCGAAAATAAACATGGAGTTGGGCAATACTTCGCTCGGTGGCACTAAGGCTTCGTTTTCGCTTTAAGGGAAATATTTCACACCATCCACGGCCTGCAGTACACGCGCCAGATGCTGGTATTTCGGTTGCTGAAGGGATTTGGAGTTTAGGTACACATTCTTGAACATAAGGCCATTCGGTTTCTCCATCAAACTCAACAGCATGCATGTCTTGCAGCATCTCGATGGTCCGCAAATCAATCCTCTCACGGTATTGGGCAACAGTGCACAGTGATGTTCATCATGTGATGTTTCGACACCTTCCTCGGTGATTCGGAAGTGTAGACTGACATCTTGCTTGATTATCTCCATAATACTGAAAAGAAAATGTATAAAGTTCGGGAATATATCGGTTCTTAGCGCAGTAGCATTTGGTGACTCATATGAGAAAGTTTAAATCTGGAAGAGGGA
The DNA here is from genome assembly GCA_002778355.1 of Clitarchus hookeri. Taxonomy (NCBI): domain Eukaryota; kingdom Metazoa; phylum Arthropoda; class Insecta; order Phasmatodea; family Phasmatidae; genus Clitarchus; species Clitarchus hookeri. The sequence continues at coordinate 96,652 of NQII01001887.1, read as the reverse complement.
TCGTCGATACGCAGATTAACAATCTACGTTTCGAGCTACACATTCCCATATAAAGGTTCTGCAGGCAAAGAACCAAGCTAGCTATAAAGTTGCCATGCGTCGATACAGTCATCAATGCTCTGACGAGGCGTGCAATTGGCACGATATGGCCTCTTCCCAGTACAAGGATCTGCAAGCCAGGCACCAGGCAGACAAGATATTCGCACATAGGGTGGACGAAATATGTCGTACACCAGACTAGGTGAAAAAATAGCACTATTGGGCATTTCCAATGCAATGAAAGCCAAGGCGAAGATGTGCATGTCGGTTGAGGAAGAGATACGAAGTTCCAAGGGGAGAGGGAAGAAAAATACGGGAGGATTCCTTCCCTCCTTGATTCCTGTAATTGATGCTCTGGGTGGTATCGCCGGGGCCATGATGGTTATCGTTAGTGCGGTGAAGAGAGTCTCGAACGAGCGTAAGCAATTGGAGGAAAAAAGCCACCACAAATGTAAACTGGAAGCTATCGCCATGGGTAAAAAAAATGGACAAGGACTTTACATACGATGGCCCTACCGAGGAGGAGGCACAAGAAAGAAAAATCATCGCAGCAGGAAGAGGCGTTAATTAAATTGCTACCAAAATGAAACACCCGAAATATCTTGAAGACAGCACAGTTGCCCACAAGGAATATAGATGGAGAAAATAATAAAAGCATGGCAGACAAACCTTGCGCACAACGCCGAAAAATCTTGAAGACAATGCAGTTGTCCACAAAGAATATAAACGGAGAATATAATCAAAGCAAGGGGGACGAACCTTGCATCCAACGCCGAAAAATCTTGAAGACATTGCAGTTGTCCGAAAAAATATTCTACACCAATGGGGNGACGAACCTTGCATCCAACGCCGAAAAATCTTGAAGACATTGCAGTTGTCCGAAAAAATATTCTACACCAATGGGGAAAAATGAATTGTGTGTAGAGTGTTCAAAATATTGCGAATACAAAAGCAGAAATGATAAGTTAATGGCACACCTGACAAGATATGCATCCTTTTGCATGGGCTAAAGCAACAATTATAATTTGTTAATTGAACACCTGACAAGATATGCATACTCTTGAATGGGCAACAGTGTATTGCTGCAGCTGATGGTGGGATATATTTACATTTCGCCATTGATATTTCCATAAGGCTGATTGTGTATGCCATTTTCCATTATCTGCCCCTTGCACTTGCCGATGTTAGGGCGACTTTATCTATGCATTCGGGATATATTTTGTGTTGGTGCGACCTTATCATACATACATTCACCCTCATTAAACATTCTGCTCCAGAACAGAAATTAAGTCTTCGAATTTGATTATATTTTTTACTACACTTCTAGGTATGCATTTTACGCTTTTCGAAACTTTTCCACTGCATTTGTACGAATAAAGGTTTGCCAGTAACCTTGCGAATTCTTTCATGATGTCCCCGCCATATTCTTCCTTAAACTTGCCATCAACTTTTTTGTTTTCTTCCGAGTAGCAGGGGTGTGTGGTGGGTAGGCGTTGGAGTCAAATTCGATTTTAAAATCTTGATCGCTGGCCAAATCATAGTAAAGGTTCGGAGTGTGTTTCGAACACAGGTGCAGGCCATCTCAAGGTCATCTTTATACCGAAACTTAATGACATCATAATGAAACTTGTACATTAAATTTGGGACAGGTCGAGAACAGAGAATTCTGCATAAATGGGCTTTTCAAATAGGATTTCTTCATGTTTGAAATGCAGGAGGGCCAGATTCTCATCGTAAATTGTGCGGTCGAGGAATGTGGGCTTGACTACCTGTTTTTTATTTTATTTTCGGTGCTCACCAGATCGAGTTTTAATCGTTTTCTCTTATTTTCCGTAGGTATTCCAAAANTAGTAAATTGTCCGGTCGAGGAATGTGGGCTTGACTACCTGTTTTTTATTTTTATTTTCGGTGCTCACCAGATCGAGTTTTAATCGTTTTCTCTTATTTTCCGTAGGTATTCCAAAATTACTGTTATTTGCTCATTTAAAGAATTATTTTTCAAAATCTTTCTGAGCAGCTTGACGTTTTGTTGTGTTGAGCTAGATGCAGGGTTTCAGCTAGGGACTTTGTACACAATGATTTTTGTTTATCCTTAATCCATACAATACAGCTGGTTTCAGGTTGGGGTAGTGGACGATATAGCTTTTTTTTTTTGTCTTCGAGAGTCATTAGTTTCGGATGCTTGGAGCCTGGTGGACACTGGTTGACAGGTTGGAAAGGCAGGCCTTTGTGGTCTTCATGCAGGTTTGGCATATTGTATGTCGACTTCAAGAATATAGTCAGTATGAGCTTCGTCTGGAATGGACATGACATCGATGTTTGTGTTCTCGGCCCACTAAAAATTGTGTACTAGGAGCGGCAAACTCATGGCCCATCCACACAAGTTGTTAGTGTACAGTTACTGTAGGTAGGCTGGCTTGCCTGGATCGTAGGTTTCAGGTTCGTAGATGTTATTGGCTTTGCAGTGATGTTTACTGCACTATGCCCCATGACCACGTATCCCATCCTTGACGAGCATGTACATATTATAGTCGCTTATTAACTAGTGTTGAACCCCCATCATCCGAAGCATGTGATCAAAAGTGAATGCCGGCATGCTGGCGTAGTGAGCACAGTCGAGTTATTATGTGTAAATGCAGATGTCCCTAAAGTTCTCAAAAACCTCGGGGTTGAAGAACTTCTTTATCTTGTTACATTTTGAAGGAGGTATATATTCGGCCAAGGATGCCAGACTGCAGGCCATAAAATGTAATGTATCTTCAAACTGCACAGAAAATCTGTCACGCGACTGCTTCGAAAATGATATATATTTTTATTTCGTTTGTGGAATAATGTATATTTCTTTGTTGTCATACCCCAAATTCTTGATGATAAAATGTTCGTCATAGTAATGATTATGGAAAAATACAACCAGTTTCTTCGGTATTCGACACAGAGGATTGCAGCTGGTGCATGCAGGCCCTATGTACCAACCTGTGAAGTGATCATGGTCACGCACTTTATAATTTCATACTGTGAACGTCAATTCGCAGTAACTGTTTCTTGTTGACCGTGAGTAGCTGGCCTTTTCAGTTGGCATGAGCGGCTCCATCTTCTTCTTAGTAATATCTTTATCCTCTACTTTTTTNGTGAGTAGCTGGCCTTTTCAGTTGGCATGAGCGGCTCCATCTTCTTCTTAGTAATATCTTTATCCTCTACTTTTTTTTCCCTATATTTTCTGCATCGATTCACCTTTACAGTATCGGCTCAACAGGCGGTGTGGAGGTTAAGGCTGTTCGAATTACATAATTGTCTACCTTTACATACACACAGTATCTGTAGGCCTTGTGCTTTTGGTATGCATATGTGTGCGAGCGGCCGGGGTCCAGCTTACGGGTGTAAACTGGTTTGAGCAAGGCCTCAAAGATAGCATACACGACGATCGGCAATTTATCTTCAAAATGATAATTTTTAAAATTCAAAAATGGGTGGCCTACCGTCTTAGGTATCTCGATATGAACTGGAGAATGGTTTTTTACAGTATTTTATGTGTGTTTCCAGGAATTGTTGCCCGATCAACCCAGTAATTCTTGGTAAGTCATGGTAATAGGCGAAGCATCTCTTACATATATGCGTTGTATCCTTGCGAGCTAATAGCTGGGATCACACAAGTCTTCAAAAATTCTTTATGTAGCTAAGCTATATTGAGCATTTTCCTCAGTAGTCAACAGCAGTAGTTCAAAATGATTTTCTTTTTCTTCTTTTACCACTTGTACGGGAACGAATTTTTCCTTGTTGGTGAACGAGTGGACATTGACTGATATGGTAGGGTTGTTCTTCTCGAAGACTTTAATTTTATGCAGCGGGGCGGGGAACTTGAGGCTTGTCAAATCAAACTTGTCTTCTAGGGCTTCGTATTGCCGGTCGACTTAAAACACATGTGGTCCTCTCAATTGTGGGGTTTTNAATCAAACTTGTCTTCTAGGGCTTCGTATTGCCGGTCGACTTAAAACACATGTGGTCCTCTCAATTGTGGGGTTTTATTATTGCATGATTGTCTTTTATTGCATCAGGCAAATCGATGTATGAGGAGATGCAGAGGGGAACCAAATTATTAACGCGAAGCTGTAGGTGATTGACACTCGACAAAGTCCAGCCCGAACCCCTTACCTTGTACACCTGTTCCCCATTACATATTTTCTCAATACTATCGGTCCCAACTTCTTCAATATCGCCAAATTCGTACACAGGAATATTCTTTGTCTTGAAGGCCCTCTTTTATCTGACCCCTCTTCGAATGGAGTTGGTTTTGTATAATCGCATTACAACCACAAATTGAACTTCATTTCCCCATGTTCTTGTATCGCTTAATAGCTGACCAATATAAATTTGGTTTCACCTCGGGTAAGTATGTGCAGATATCCCTTGTTGGACCAGAGTTGTTTTCGCCTACATACGTTTTAAAATTCGACCTGAATGCAGTTTCCGCCTCGGTGAATCCATTTGCACGAATGCCTCCTGAACCTGGAATGAATGATTCGCTTCCTTGATGGAGGAATTGGGACTACGACTGTTCAAGTCGTGGACGTTTCGTTGGGGGATGGCCGATACATTTCAATACATGAACTCTCATATTGTCCATCCTCGTAAAATCCCTACCACAATCCTCGCATGCGTATGACTGTTTATCTGGAATTAACCAACAGTTTGACTCGTTTTTTCGGGCTGTACCTAACTGTGTAAATTGTGCATTACAGAATTTACATTGTGTTGATGTAGCCCCCTGCTGAACATTACTAGTGCACGATCTAATGTTTTTTTTTTCAAGTCTTCCTTGCGACTTATAGTCGCCCCACGCCTATCACATACCTGTTGATCCCCCTTCATGGGATTATGTGTCGCTCATGGTGCAGCCCATTGTTGCGGAGACTAAACACCTTGTCACAGAACCCGCACACAAGTGTAGGTGACATAGTTCTTACCATAGAAGATAACGAAGCAGCGAAAGGAAGAGGCGGAGGCCTGCTGTCCATTGCACTGCTGGGGAGCGCCAATCTGAATCATATGTGTGTCACAAGCATTAATATTTTATGTCCGAATAAAAAAATTCATAGTGACATACAGTTTTTGTTGGAATAGGCACGTGAAATATCAACTTGGAAAAAGTTCTTACGAATAACCTTTTTTGGATTTTTCATTAGCTAGAAACTTATTTTTACTTGACTATGCAGTAAAAAATATTTGGTGGACTTATTTATATTTTTTATAAATATATTAGTAGTGAATTAAACTTGTATACAAGTAGAAGAATCTTTTGTTATTTGACCGTTCGTACTTGGCACTTTGCTAGTATGGTACATTTACAAACAATTGCATTATGGTGCAGACGTTTTGATTACAACCATCTCGTAAAAAATCTTTCTTTACATTACCAAATTAACCTGCCTTAATTTTTTTTTTAAGTTGTCTTAGTCAGGGTATTTTGCCAAACGTTCCCTTCAAAGTTATTAAAATTAGGAATATCTTTACCATATAATTTGCTGACATTGCCATGTGACGATGCGAAACTACTCATATGTATACGATTTAACATATAATTAAATTATAGAGAGCATTGGACAGTGTAGCGACTTGGTTTACAACAGGAGAATTATTGTATCGGATATATTTTATCTCGATATTTTAATAGGAACAGGGGAACATTTTTTCTTATCAATATTTAGCTTGGCAGTAACCTGTTTACAAGCAACGTTTTTTTTTCTACCGGTAATGCAGAATAAAATACGAATGAATTAATATGCAATGTTTCGCTTCAAAACAATTATAGCTTTGCCCCAGGCCTCTGGGTTGTACTGACCATAACAATGTACGACCTTAATTTCACGACTATTATTTTATTGCATATAATAGCATTTTTTTTTCCTACATACTTACCTGCAACAACAGAAGGACTAATCTGTTATGCACTGACAAAAGCTGGACATCTCGACTATGTATGCCAATGGATCACGCAAAAGGCAGCTCTATGTTGGATAACCTGCAAAACCACATAACAATTTTTATTTAGTAAGTAAACATCGTATTTCACATGATAAAAATTATGTTGTAGATGAAGCATACAGATGGAAAAAACTTACGTACTAAACTAAATGTGAACTTGAAATAAGTTAAAGAAATAAAATGGGAGACCCCCCGAGAAAACCGTTCAAGCACAGACAAATATTCACGACGGACCACTGCCGGGAATCATGTCCCAGTACACATGTATGGGGCAGAAAACAATATGAAAGAAGTTGTGGTAAATTACTATTAAACTATGATCATGAAAGACTGTTTACAAAACGATGATGGCACAATGCCAAGCAATGAAAATAGGTTATGTACTTAAAATGTGAATGTGAAATTAGTTAAAGAAATTAAGAGGGAGGCCCCGAGAAAACAGCTTAGGCACAGGCAAATATCCACGACGACCCCGCCGGGGGAATCATGCCCGGTACGCTGTGGAGGGGAGTCAAGTCGAAACAGCAAAGATACGAGTATACACCGATACGAGTTAAATGTATCGTTTAAATGAAATGACACGCATGGTTCGGTGAATTCCATTACGGAAAAATAGCGATTAATGCAATATTATTCAAATGATGTGCTCAGCTTTCGTCAGAACTATTTTTACGGTAACCTGCTCGAGTGATGTACAACTCCTGTTAGCTACATACAGTTTCTTGTTTGCATGCGGGCCATAGTAGTGTTCTTTCTCTCATTCTCGATTATTATCAAACGAAGGAACTTTTTCCGACTGCCATACTGTGTTCCTGAAACATATTTTCGTCAGCAGTTCGTTTCCTACATTTATTTTTATGGTATTCTGCAAACAAACTATACATGACTTTGTTCTGCAGTAATGCAAACATTATGTGTACAGTCATACGTGGAAAGGTGTTTATAGACACTTCTGTTGCCTATGAAACTTAAATTGTTTTAAAACGACTACATTTATTTTTATTAACCAATCTCTTAACTTATATGAGACTCGTGTTATGGGATAGGCCTGCGGAAATGAAATGCGTACGGTATTTAAATTTAAACACAATTACTCTTCCTGTTCGGGTATTTCATNAGGCCTGCGGAAATGAAATGCGTACGGTATTTAAATTTAAACACAATTACTCTTCCTGTTCGGGTATTTCATTATTGCGAAGCTATTGGCGGATATTTAAGTTTCTCACCGACCTATCGTATTGTTTGTTAATATTAGGATTTCATTTTCGCATGGGTTTGAAAGTAACCTGTAAAATATAAAATAACATATAAGTATATATAAGTTTTCTGTGCAAGAGAAAAGCAAATATATGTCACAGATATTGCATTACACGTAAGTGTCTGCTGACAAACACATGATCTGGCTAAGAGAGAGGAAAATCAGTAATAAATTTCAAAGGATGTTGTTATGGGATATTTTGTCGTGGTTAGCTACCCAACTGCAATCAAACGTTGGACGAATATTGTATGTCTATCTTAAAACGATTAGCGAATGTGTGCATGTCTACAATGTCGAACCCACATCGCTATGCGTACAGAGTTATTAGCTTTGACACATATGTGAATGTGTGCGTGTGTGTGAGTACACACATGCATCTAGAACGTCGAACCCGCATCGCTGCGTGTATAGAGCCGCGAGCTTTGACACCTATGCGTACGTGCGTGTGTGAGCGAGCACGTGCGTGTATTTAAGCCTTTTGCTTCATGCATAAGCTAAATTAAATTTGTTTTGTGCATACACATACCTGCAAGAACAGTTATTTTTGCCTGTAATAAAAGTCATTTGCACCTGCAAGCTCAGACGGCGCGGAAACCGCGNAATCAAACTTGTCTTCTAGGGCTTCGTATTGCCGGTCGACTTAAAACACATGTGGTCCTCTCAATTGTGGGGTTTTCTTATTGCATGATTGTCTTTTATTGCATCAGGCAAATCGATGTATGAGGAGATGCAGAGGGGAACCAATTTATTAACGCGATGCTGTAGGTGATTGACACTCGACAAAGTCCAGCCCGAACCCCTTACCTTGTACACCTGTTCCCCATTACATATTTTCTCAATACTATCGGTCCCAACTTCTTCAATATCGCCAAATTCGTACACAGGAATATTCTTTGTCTTGAAGGCCCTCTTTTATCTGACCCCTCTTCGAATGGAGTTGGTTTTGTATAATCGCATTACAACCACAAATTGAACTTCATTTCCCCATGTTCTTGTATCGCTTAATAGCTGACCAATATAAATTTGGTTTCACCTCGGGTAAGTATGTGCAGATATCCTTTGTTGGACCAGAGTGGATTTCGCCTACATACGTTTTAAAATTCGAACTGAATGCAGTTTCCGCCTCGGTGAATCCATTTACATGAATGCCTCCTGAACCAGGAATGATTCGCTTCCTTAATGGAGGAATTGGGACTACGAGTGTTCAAGACGTGGACGTTTCGTTGGGGGATGGCCGATACATTTCAATACATGAACTCTGATATTGTCCATCCTCGTAAAATCCCTACCACAATCCTCGCATGCGTATGACAGTTTATATGGAATTAACCAACAGTTTGACTCGTTCCTTCGGGCTGTACCTAACTGTGTAAATTGTGCATTACAGAATTTACATTGTGTTGATGTAGGCCCTTGCTGAGCATTGCTCGTGCACGATCTAATGGTTTTTTTTTCAAGTCGTCCTTGCGACTTATAGTCGCCCCCTATCACATACCTGTTGATCCCCCTTCAGGGGATTATGTGGCGCCCATGGCGCATCCCATTGCTGCGGAGACTAAACACCCTGTTACAGAACCCGCATACAAGTGTAGGTGACATAGTTCTTACCATAGAAGATAACGAAGCAGCGAAAGGAAGAGGCGGAGGCCTGCTGTCCATTGCACTGCTGGGGAGCGCCAATCTGAATCATATGTGTGCAATAAGCATTAATATTTTATGTCCGAACAAAAAAATCCATAGTGGCATACAGTTTTTGTTGGAATAGGCACGTGAAATATTAACCTGTAAAAAGTTCTTACGAATAACCTTTTTTGGATTTTTCATTAGCTAGAAACTTATTTTCACTTGACTCAGTAGAAAATATTTGGTGGACTTATTTATATTTTTTATAAATATATTAGTAGTAAATTAAACTTGTATACAAGTAGAAGAATCTTTGGTTATTTTACCGTTCGTACTTGGTACTTTGCTAGTATGGTACATTTAGAAACAATTGTATTATGGTGCAGACGTTTTGATTATAACCATCTCGTAAACAATCTTTCTTTACATTTCCAAATTAACGTAGCTTTGTTTTTTTTTTAAGTTGTCTTAGTCAGGGTATTTTGCCAAACGTTCCCTTCAGAGTTATTAAAATTAGGAATATATTTACCATATAATTTCCTGACATTGCCATGTGACGATGCGAAACTACTCATATGTATACGATTTAACATATAATTAAATTATGGAGAGCATTGGACAGTGTAGCGACTTGGTTTACAACAGGAGAATTATTGTATCGGATATATTTTATCTCGATATTTTAATAGGAACAGGGGAACATTTTTTCTTATCAATATTTAGCTTGGCAGTAACCTGTTTACAAGCAACGTTTTTTTTTCTACCGGTAATGCAGAATAAAATACGAATGAATTAATATGCAATGTTTCGCTTCAAAACAATTACAGCTTTGCCCCAGGCCTCTGGGTTGTACTGACCATAACAATGTACGACCTTAATTTCACGACTATTATTTTATTGCATATAATAGCATTTATTATTTTTTTTCCTACATACTTACCTGCAACAACAGAAGGACTAATCTGTTATGCACTAACAAAAGCTGGACATCTCGACTATGTATGCCAATGGATCACGCAAAAGGCAGCTCTATGTTGGATAACCTGCAAAACCACATAACAATTTTTGTTTAGTAAGTAAACATCGTATTTCACATGATAAAAATTATGTTGTAGATGAAGCATACAGATGGAAAAAACTTACGTACTAAACTAAATGTGAACTTGAAATAAGTTAAAGAAATAAAATGGGAGACCCCCCGAGAAAACCGTTCAAGCACAGACAAATATTCACGACGGACCACTGCCGGGAATCATGTCCCAGTACACATGTATGGGGCAGAAAACAATATGAAAGAAGTTGTGGTAAATTACTATTAAACTATGATCATGAAAGACTGTTTACAAAACGATGATGGCACAATGCCAAGCAATGAAAATAGGTTATGTACTTAAAATGTGAATGTGAAATTAGTTAAAGAAATTAAGAGGGAGGCCCCGAGAAAACAGCTTAGGCACAGGCAAATATCCACGACGACCCCGCCGGGGGAATCATGCCCGGTACGCTGTGGAGGGGAGTCAAGTCGAAACAGCAAAGATACGAGTATACACCGATACGAGTTAAATGTATCGTTTAAATGAAATGACACGCATGGTTCGGTGAATTCCATTACGGAAAAATAGCGATTAATGCAATATTATTCAAATGACGTGCTCAGCTTTCGTTAGAACTATTTGTATGGTAACCTGCTCGAGTGATGTGCAGCTCCTGTTAGCTACATACAGTTTCTTGTTTGCATGCGGGCCATAGTAGTGTTCTTTCTCTCATTCTCGATTATTATCAAACGAAGGAACTTTTTCCGACTGCCATACTGTGTTCCTGAAACATATTTTCGTGAGCAGTTCGTTTCCTACATCTATTTTTATGGTATTCTGCAAACAAACTATACATGACTTTGTTCTGCAGTAATGCAAACATTATGTGTACAGTCATACGTGGAAAGGTTTTTATAGACACTTCTGTTGCCTATGAAACTTAAATTGTTTTAAAACGACTACATTTATTTTTATTAACCAATCTCTTAACTTATATGAGACTCGTGTTATGGGATAAGCCTGCGGAAATGAAATGCGTACGGTATTTAAATTTAAACACAAGTACTCTTCCTGTTCGGGTATTTCATTATTGCGAAGCTATTGGCGGATAATTAAGTTTCTCACCGATCTATCGTATTGTTTGTTAATATTAGGATTGAATTTTCGCATGGGTTTGAAAGTAACCTGTAAAATATAAAATAACATATAAATATATATAAGTTTTCTGTGCAAGAGAAAAGCAAATATATATCACAGATATTGCATTATACGTAAGTGTCTGCTGACAAACACATGATCTGGCTAAGAGAGAGGAAAAGCAGTAATAAATTTCAAAGCATTGTTGTTATGGGATATTTTGTCGTGGTTAGCTACCCAACTGCAAGCAAACGTTGGACGAATATTGTATGTCTTATCTTAAAACGAAGTTTAGCGAATGTGTGCATGTCTACAATGTCGAACCCACATCGCTGCGTGTATAGAGCCGCGAGCTTTGACACCTATGCGTACGTGCGTGTGTGAGCGAGCACGTGCGTGTATTTAAGCCTTTTGCTTCATGCATAAGCTAAATTAAATTTGTTTTGTGCATACACACACCTGCAAGAACAGTTATTTTTGCCTGTAATAAAAGTCATTTGCACCTGCAAGCTCAGACGGCGCGGAAACCGCGAAACCTTGGTCTAGGCATGTCTTCAGCTGACAATGTAGACCTTGAGCACTGCTCTTCCTAACCCTCGCTGGAACACCCCCCCCCCCCC
>NQII01001887.1:53573-84483 GCA_002778355.1 Clitarchus hookeri | reverse complement strand
TTTCAAAACAGCAACATTACTTTATAATAGCAGCCGCAAATACAAACAAAACACGTTCAGCATGTTGAAATACATGAACACACCCACTTTATTTTCACTACGCAGCTCGGAAAACAATTTCGATTATGTCAATTGAAAACAGTGTTTTTTTCTTTTTACTTTGGCTGTTTTTTTACATCAGTTACACTGGGATGTTTACGACATTTTTGAAAGACGACCATTACGGATACAGTTCCAATATTACATTTGCGCTAAAAACAAGATTTATTACTTTAAATTATGGATTTAGATTTTTAACATTAATTTCACGTTAACNATTACATTTGCGCTAAAAACAAGATTTATTACTTTAAATTATGGATTTAGATTTTTAACATTAATTTCACGTTAACATTAGTGAATTTTACTTTACCGAGAAAATTAAACTCCTATCGCTGATTAGTAAGTGACTTCTGTTTCCTTCGGCATGTGCATGTGAATAAACCAAATTATATTAGTTTTTTTTTTTAAACACGCGATGTTTCAATACGCAAGTGATGCACATAGCGCCCATGGCCGCACAGCAGTTGCTATNTTTTTTTTTTTAAACACGCGATGTTTCAATACGCAAGTGATGCACATAGCGCCCATGGCCGCACAGCAGTTGCTATAATTGCACGCACTCAGCACTGTGGCTCCCCTCCCTCCCCAGCTAATATCCACCCTTCAGCAAGCAGTCGCCAGCGTACTATACTCGTATGTCCCCACCTGCCTTCATCATGACTCCACGCACAGCCTCCGTGGCAGGGAAGCACGGACTGCAGCGGCAGCTCTCTGTGTCTGCTCGCGTTATGTCACTGTCATTAAACAAACGCGAGTACTTACTCTCTGTACGGTAGAAGGATGCTGTGGATAGAACCTCGAATCGCAGAATGCTGATGACAGGGTGCAGAAAGATGGCAAACCACGGACGCTGGCTCTTATATGCTGTTCGCCCCTCTCCCCCACCACCTCCAGCGGCAATGATTTGGCTCGATCGGGATCAGTCTTCAGCAGAGTTTTCATGAGTTAACTTCGTATTTCGTGCTGGACCACGCGGCAGCTGCTCTCGTCAGCGCGTGCGCGGACTTGTGTGCTGAGAGTCTTTGTACTCGCAATTTCCGGTCTGCTATAACTATCACTTTGCTACAATCGCAGCTACGACACATACTTCATTTGTTCTTTTTCTAAGAAAACAAATATAAATCGTTTCTAGGCAAAATTATTTAATTGCATTTCTTTAATTAATGAAATAATTTAAAAAATGGAATTATTATCTGCAGCGACACTCAAAACCGGTGTGACTATTAACAAACCAAGGTGGGNGAAATAATTTAAAAAATGGAATTATTATCTGCAGCGACACTCAAAACCGGTGTGACTATTAACAAACCAAGGTGGGAAGCCTATACTTTTAAATATTTTTTAAATTTTTTATTAAAATATTCCTTATTATAATATTTTTTAAATTAAGCTAATTTCTATGGATGATGGGGGGAAGAACATCCAGCATGACATCGAGCCCTGACTGTGACGCCTACCAATATGGCGGTAGTAACCGACCAACATGGCAGACGGATCCGGATCCGACATGCCAGTTACCTGCGCCAAAAGCCCCATATATACACTACTACGGCTCTCAAGACCTCGTTGTTAAGAGCAGCGCAAGTCTCTCAACTCAATAACTCACTCCGGGACAATCTGCATCTGAAGCAGGTGTAAGTTTGCTTCACGTCTGCTGTTGGAGTTAGAGTTTCATTTGAGTACTCTTAAGCCAACAATACGGCAGCATTAGAGCAGACGCCGCGTCACGTGCACGACGGTTCAGTGTGACATTTGCTCCTTTTCAGTTCACCATACAATGAACAGGTAGCATCCCATCGATTATACACGCAACTGTGGAGTCTAGCCTGTGACTCTTGACGACCAGTTCATGGTCTTTCCATGATGAGCTTAAGGAAAGTAAACTCTATAAGAAGGAATCCAGAAACCGCCATCACCGCACCCAGGCTGTGGAATTCCACTGATGGATTGAGCGCCATGTTATCATCCTGACGAGAATGGCGCGGAATAGGTATCGGTATATGATTTATGACGTGAACACGCATTGAAAATCAGACCGACACGTGGGGGTACCGAGGCAGAAACGGCGATGTAACGTTTTCAGGGAAATCCGTNCACGCATTGAAAATCAGACCGACACGTGGGGGTACCGAGGCAGAAACGGCGATGTAACGTTTTCAGGGAAATCCGTTCCGACATAATAACTTCGCGAATATTAACACGATTTAAATAAATGAGGTCTCGTTCGATCGGGTGCGCGACCGCAAAGCGAACATGACCTTGAGTTGGCGCCGTGCTTACGCGAGGCGTGGGTGCAGACTCGCGGCGGCTGGCGGCAATATTAGGCGTGGGCGAACATTTCCGGTCAGTTTCTTCTCGCGACTCCGATGTGCTAACGCGCTGATTTTGGCGCCAAACGAAAGATCTCGTCTACATATGTCGATTCAAGCCATAAAAGTTTAACATCTATTTTGTTACCTTCATTTCATTTCCACATCCCAATGCGTCCCCGACAAAACAAAATCCCGGTGTTTTTTTTAAAAATGATATCTCCCATATGACCGAGAAGGAATCTGTCAACCACTTTACAAACTTTTTCTCGTGCATTTCAACAGCCGAGGCGGCAGCGAACAGCAACCGCAGTTCACAGAACTATTGACGGAACGCGGGCCCACCTGAAGTCCGCCAAAAACAAAACATAATCAAGTGCTGTGGCCGCAAACTCTGTCCAGGTAATACAGCGCAGCTGGGGCCGCGGTGGCGTAGTAGTCAGATGACTCGCCTCTCGTCGAAGTGGACTGTGTTCGACTCCCAGCAAGGGTCAACCGTAATTCGGCATGTTTGAAACACGACGGACGTTTCCGTTGACCGGCAAGTTTCCTCGGTGATTTCTCCTCCCTCCCCCCCCCACTCTCAGGTTCCTTTCACGCCATTAATGTTCCATCCTCACCTCATATTCTCACAGGTGCTCAAAATCTCGATATTATGCGCCAACGTAAACCTGGCAATTCAAAAATGCAGCCTACAGGTAAAGTGCTATAACTCCAGGGTTGGGTAGGACGAGAAGGTAGGACAGACTTCCAAGCCGATGTGCTAGGAAGTAGGATGAATTCCTTAACCCGAACTACAAGTTTGTCCCTTCAGTCGTGTGGTCGGGAGTTTTACGATGCTGAACACACTTCAACATCCCTTCCTTACCTTAGCCTAGTCAAACTTTTCAAATTAAGGCCAGCCCCAATTTCAATTGCGCATTGTGTATTTGTATCCATTTTGCTGTTTTGATTTACATCGATTTGTATGTCAATTGCTCCGTGCCTTCTGATTACGATAGCCTTTCCTATAGAATGCCACATTATAAAGGATAGGGATGACAATACTTATCGAGCACACACGAATTGTGAGTAGCTCTATGAAACGTAAATAGTGGAGTAAAGAGTGGATGGGTTTGGGTGGCTTTTAACATCAAGGTCTTGAGAGTCAATGAGGGTAAAGCGAGATGAGAATGGAGCAGGGCCGGAAAAAAAGGGCGGGGAAACGGGAGATCCCCGAGAAAAGCTGCCGACTAGCGGCATCGCCCGGCTCAAATTTTGGCCATAGTTCAGTATTAGAGCTTATCCTGCAATAGAGAAATCATAACTGAAAGCACTTCTGATGATGTTTATTTAGGCACTTCGTTCACCAGTATCCATTTCTAAATTACAGCACTCTACTTTTCTTGAAGTTAAAAGCAAATAACATTGTATCGAAGTAACTGTAAGAATTGAGTCGCTTTAATTACGCTTGTTAAGAAATTTCGTATAAACATTTTTACTTAAAAAAGCGCTTTGCACAGTTTTTATATTGAGATATTTTCATCAAATGGTTTCGACTGGAGTGAAGAGATTTAGGCGGAGTATAACATCGAGGTCGTGAGAACTGATGAGGGTGAATTTAGGTGAGTATGGAGAAGCGCCGGAGTGCAAGGACGGGGGAAACGGGAGATTCACCAGAAAACCCACCAACTAACTGCATTGTCCAGCACGATTCCCACATGCTAAAATCCGGGAACTACCCCACCTGATATTGTTTTGAATAGGTCAGATATGTTAATTTATTGAGAACTGTATTTTTTATTTTTATTTTACGTTCGCTTTGGGAGGTCCGTGGAGGCCTGAAATGCGTGCGAAGATTCCTTGGAACTCTTCATAGGCTTTTAATAGTTACGTATTCGAATATGGTTCCTGTAAACGTACCTAATGCTTTTAATACACCCGGGGAGACGGCCGCTTGCATATCAATATTCGAAGTTGTATACCTGGCTTTGACCATTAATGCTACTCTGTGATGCGCATTAAACCGGGTCGAAATTATTTTATCAGGTTCTAGATCAGCTAAGAGAAACAATAAAGGTGCATTCGGTATTCTTCCCTCAGTTTTACTGAATATTTCAATCAGATTAAAACAGATATTACCAATAAACTATCCAGAACACGATTTGTATGCAAATCGACTGCGAGCTACTCTTGTTGAGGCTTTTGGCCATGTCTACCTAACCGGCCTCATAATTCGTTTCCTCCGAAGATTGGGTCGACCGAAGACATCCGCGCTAGAATTAGATTATCTCTCAAACCGAGACTCGCTCATTGATTCAGTAATTTAATCGGGATAAACTGAAACGAAGCTCATNAATTAGATTATCTCTCAAACCGAGACTCGCTCATTGATTCAGTAATTTAATCGGGATAAACTGAAACGAAGCTCATTATCTTATTTTCTTCCTTCGTCTCTCTTTTAAGTCGGCAATTTCCTACCACTCTTTACGCCATAATCGGTAACGCTTTAACGCGATGATGATTGTGGCTGCCCAGTTTGAAGGTGATTGTTTCGTTGTGCTCAATTTATTAATAATGTAATAAGATATATAACAATTATAGTTTATGTTTGCTGTTTTAAGAAGTGTTTGTGAGTGTGTACCCTCGTGAATGCCTTAGTGGAAGACATGCTAGGTATTCCTTGTGGAAGTTTTTCGTGTAAGTAAATGGTTTGTGAACAATGCATAAATTGGAGAAGCATTATGGGGACTTTGGCACTTCGTGATCTGGGACCGGAGCGTCAGAGCTGTTCGAGCTCTGCCATTCAGGTTGGCCGGCGGCCATAATGGATACAGGTGACCTTGACCCTGGGACTTTGGCCCCGGTGACNGAGCGTCAGAGCTGTTCGAGCTCTGCCATTCAGGTTGGCCGGCGGCCATAATGGATACAGGTGACCTTGACCCTGGGACTTTGGCCCCGGTGACCCTTGACCTTTAAAACAAAATAAATAATCCAAAAATTTATTTAAAAAATATATTAAAGCATTATTAAAAATTATTTAAAAATTTATTTTAAATATTTATTTAGAAAAACTTAAATTTCAATTCCGTAGGTCCCCCACACCTTCCTCTTCCCATACTCATTCCACCATCTTGGTAGGTGCAGTCCACCATCTTTGTAGGCGTCACAGTCACCGTCCGCTATTTTAGTCTGTGCAGCCGCAATCTTTGTAGGTGCAATCCGCCATCTTGGTAGGCGTCACAGCCACCGTCCGCCATCTTAGTTTTCATTTGCCATTTGTTTATACAATACTGGAGTTGGTCTCTCATCTTCGTTCGACCGCCATCTTGGTTTTTTCGTTTGTCATTTCTTTTAAATTGCTGGTGCTGTTCAGAGCACTGCGCCCAGCAGACGACTGACCTCCACTCCCCCATTCCAATATATTTAATTGACCAATTGCCCCACCCCTTATTCTCATTGGATAGTTGCCCACCCCCTTCCAATATATTTAATTGCTCCGCCAATTTTTCTCATTGGCAAAACTTTTAAAATTTGTCTACATTATCTAAATTCTAGTTCACGCGTTTGCATTTACTTTCAAGTATCTTTCAATTATTGTAAAATTATATTTATTAAATGNATCTAAATTCTAGTTCACGCGTTTGCATTTACTTTCAAGTATCTTTCAATTATTGTAAAATTATATTTATTAAATGGTTTATATGATGCCACATAAAAGCTACCTTTCTAGTTGTTGAATACATTGAATTGAATTAAATATTTTGGTTGAGGATATGTTCTACATTTTCTTCATTAATTTTCAACTTCCAATCAGAAATAATGTAGCAACCTAAACGTAAATTTCAGCATGAACTACGGTAGTAAATAAACATTTAAAAGTGTGATAAAATAGTAATTTTGTAGTATACAGGTTGGAACTGAACTCTACCGACAAACTTCGGCAGGTGTTTCCTAATCAAAAAAGGTCTAAAATAAATACACAACATATACTCAACATACACAACATAAAGTCAAATCTATGCCAAAGTGGTGAAAAATGTCCTTGAAAGTGTAGTTGAAGCAAAGGTTTTCTAAATGCCGATGTTTCGATCAATTAATTCATAATGTTCTGGCAATGAATCTCAACGTCTGGCACAAAGCAACACGTTGGCTGTTGGTGCATGATGTTGCTGTTTTAAATGACATCTTGTTATGTTGGAACAAGTCGTGTTTTATGTGTTATCTTTACCTACCCCAACAAACTATCGCTGATATGCAAGTAGGGCCCGCGGTGGCACAGTGGTCAGACTGCTCGCCTCCCACCANATAAAGTCAAATCTATGCCAAAGTGGTGAAAAATGTCCTTGAAAGTGTAGTTGAAGCAAAGGTTTTCTAAATGCCGCTGTTTCGATCAATTAATTCATAATGTTCTGGCAATGAATCTCAACGTCTGGCACAAAGCAACACGTTGGCTGTTGGTGCATGATGTTGCTGTTTTAAATGACATCTTGTTATGTTGGAACAAGTCGTGTTTTATGTGTTATCTTTACTTACCCCAACAAACTATCGCTGATATGCAAGTAGGGCCCGCGGTGGCACAGTGGTCAGACTGCTCGCCTCCCACCATNTACCCCAACAAACTATCGCTGATATGCAAGTAGGGCCCGCGGTGGCACAGTGGTCAGACTGCTCGCCTCCCACCATTGCGAATTGGACTCGATTTCCGACGGGGTCGACACGAATATTCGTATCTGGGAAACGTGGCAGACGTTTCTATTTGCCAGTGTTTTTTTTCGGGGCATACCCGTTTTACACCGCCATGTAATTTTGATATTGCTCAATCTCCACCCCACGTGACCTTAATCACCAAGACAGTGAAGCGACGAGTCAGCAGGGTGCCACGTGGCGGTAAGAGTGACCAATGGGAGTGAAGTCTGCGGACTGCGAGCATCGGTACAGTGAAGAGTGAAACTGACGGGCGGGACTAATGAACTGGAGGCGTGTGTGACAGACATTTGGAATAATGGCAATAGACAGACTGAACATATGTAAATAATTAGTTTGAATTGACTGTAATCAATATAGACATTGATAAGTACTTTAATTACAATTGAGTTAGATATCAAATATTGGGCTCACTGAGAATAACAAGAATAACAGTCAAGATGGATAGTTTAATGTTGTAAATAATATCTAATTGAATAAATTAAAACTCAGATTTAGTTATTTTATTTTTATTAAGACCTCTATCCCTAATGAACTCGCATACAGCCCTTTGGCGTCGTGTAAAAATTACGTTTAAAATTGTAACATGAGCCAACTGAATAAATCTCCGTAGCTACACAAATTTAAGGTGTTTATTTTTTAACCTTCGAATACGTCAAAATATCCGCATATTTTTTATTTGAGGTTACCCCCGAATTTTGGCAAAGAGACTTCTTTTAAGCGTACCCCTGCACTAGTTTCTTCTGCGCAAACGGTTTGGTTTGTATGTTTTTGGTTTATTTATTAGTATTCTGCTGATTTCGGCAGGTCGTAAGGAGTATCGAGAAACGGAATTATGTTGTATGCAAAATGTATTTGTGCGTGATATAACATACTTGCAAAGAAGTATAATTTTTATTTGATTTCTTCGGGTGCTCTACCATATCCAATACATTCGTTAAAAAAAATTTAAATTATCTTATCGCGCTTGGAAAATGTTGTGATAATTAGTGTGCTACTTTCCCACGGGCGGCCGGGGTATTTGATAGTTCCGACCAACTACTGTTGTGATAGGTCTCACGACAGTGGGTTGCCAAGAAAACGCTCGGATATATGGCCCTGTTTCACGAGGTTGTACACCCTGAGTGGCTAACTTTTCTAAAGCCCATCACATGTGATTAGGCATATCTTTGACAGAGGCTGTTCATAGTAAGGTGAGCACTTTTAAAATCAACCTTTTGAAAAAATGTCATTGCCCCTACCTGCATATAATATGACGGGCACTTTATGACACGCGGCAAATGAAGTTGGCTATGCCAGAGGGAAAATAGGGCCATATCTAAGTATTAAATTCAAAGTGTTTGGTATACATTTGTGAATCCTGAAATCGTATCTTTAGCTTTCTTTTTTTAAAAATACATTTAAGTGTTAGAATTAGCAAATTTGTGGACTATTTATTTCTCTAATAATTTATTAAAGATTTATCTTTACCAGCGCATAAATATAGTGATCACGATCGTAAGAACGTTAATTCTATGCATGGGGGAAGAATACGCAACATTCTTACAAATATATCTTGAGCAGGGCTTTCATAAGAGATCAGTTTACCGTGAACAACCTATACCACGAGGAAGTTCATTGCCAAGAGCTCTATGACGAAGTAGCGTAAGGGACCACATTTTTGACTGTATTTAAGGGGATTGCAACCTTCCTCTCTGGTGCTGTCTGGCTCACTTTCGTCGTGTACGGATGTCACTCTCCTTAGCAGTGTGTGGGAGGCGATAAGTGGGGCCGAAGCACGGTTTTGTGAGACCGCAGAGAGCCAGAGAGCGCTGCGCCGAAATGGCAAATGTGTCAGTTCATTGCATGGGGTCGACACCTCTTCGGTTTCATACACGTATCAGGCCTTCCTCTCTGTCATCTCCGGATAATTACGGGGCAGCGGTGGCGTAGTGTCCAGGGCGCTTGCCTCCCACCACGGCGATCTGGGTTCGATCCCCGGCGGATTCACTCCCGGATTCTCGCTTGTAGGAATCGTGCTGGACGATGCCGCTTGCCGGAGGGTTTTCTCGGGGTACTCCCGCTTCCCGCGCCCTTGCATTCCAGTGCCGCCCCATTCTAGGGTTTCATTTCTGTCATGCTCGGGGATGACAGTCACCTACAGGTCCCAGCTGGAAAGACCGTCACCCGCCACTCACCGGCCACACCCCATTATTATTATTATTATTCGGATAACTGCACACTGTTAACCCGTCTACGTATGTACCTCTTGGAAACGAGCCACATAAGAGTTATTCGTTGCTATCTGAAGAAGGAATGAGAACATTTTGCAATCATTGTGTTGTAACTTTTTATTTCAAGCAATCGATAACAAAGAGCGCATATTACGTTCGTTACAATAAAACCACTTAATATGCTAATTCGTGTACGGTTTTAATAAAGACCCAGACATGGGGTGCAAATATTGTTGCACCCGCCAGGCATTGCATCCCCTTCACCACGTCCTTCACGGTTTTCTCGATAGATGATTGCCTAGACAGCTACGTTTATTGTTCATTTCAACATACTGATTANGACATGGGGTGCAAATATTGTTGCACCCGCCAGGCATTGCATCCCCTTCACCACGTCCTTCACGGTTTTCTCGATAGGTGATTGCCTAGACAGCTACGTTTATTGTTCATTTCAACATACTGATTAATAATAATTTTTTAAAATATCGACAGATGGTCACGGTTTAATATTTTCTGCCATAACAATGCCACAATATCCTACTTCATTCACGAAGGGGATGATATAAACAAGAGCAAATTTTATGGCAAAATAAATCGTTGTTCACAAATACGCCGTTAAAAATGTTGTTGTTTTAAAAAAATTTGAATGAAAATATTTTATTTTCACATTTTTAGGAGAGAATATCTTTCTTAATAACTGCCATAGGCTATAAGTCACATATATCCTTTATACTGGTTTTCCCATACAGAATCTCCAATCAAAGTTTGTTGCGTGCCTATGTATATTTTATACACGGCATTGCGCTAAGTGTACAGCGCATGCGTAAGTGCAGAAACTGCGACAAAAAATAGTACGGTTTCTATTTGTAGAACCAGGTATGCAGTTATCGTTATAGCGATAACAGTTACCTTTCAGAGGGTCGTATTGTAGCCATTTGTCTTCTGCGCGAGTACCCAACATTAACCTACCCCAAAGGAAAACAACTGTCAAAGTCACATGGTTAACAGTGATGAACGTGTTTATATATATATACACTGTCAAAAGACAAGCACGTTTATGTGAACAAAATACATTTACCAATTTTAATTTAATGAATATTAATTACAAATTGGTTCGAGGAAGTATAAAAACATTACAAATTACCTGCTTATTACTGAACCACAAATCCAATCGACGCAGTTTTTGCTGGTCGTGTTGGCAGAAAAGCAGTTCAATGTTGGGGAAGCTGGTTGTTCTTATATCTTCCTAAAGGAGGTTGGAGGGGGGAGGGGGACGTGACTGTGACAGGTGTGCGGCGAGACGCTGCTGTGCCGGCTTCTCAGCCACTCCCAGCTCCATTCGGCGGAGGGATCGTCGGCTGCGTGGGCGGCAGGTCAACAAGCCTCTCGAGGACTCTCTTCGATGGCCGCCAAGGGGAGTGGCGCCTCGCCGTCGCCGGGGCGGCGAAACATTCTCAGCAGTTTCTCGCCGGCTNNGGGGGGGGGGGGCAAGGGCGCGGCTGTTTGCTCGAACTCCCCCGCGCCACCCACGGTTTCGACGAGGGAGCTACCTGTCGCCCGCCGTGGAGGACAAGGCGTCATTGCAGAATACACAAGAGCCTGGTACATATCGTTTTTATGTATAGTACATCCATGGTTACTTACAACTTTTCTGAAGCTCTGCTAAAGTTCTACTTCCAGAATATTCCTCCGCCTCATGCAAACAAAGCTTAGCCGAGTCTAGAAAATTATACCAACGGGACAGCACACCGCATTCGTGCGCACTGAGTGTAATAATATTTTGCGTGAGAACTATTTCTTACTAGGCATTTCCAACACACCCGTTTTCTCCCTGCTTTTATTAAATTAATTGTAAATGAAAATAATATAACATATAGACAAAATATGAGAAAAAGTGTCGTTTAGTAAAAAGTAAGGTATTTTATGTTAACATAAGTATAAAATGCTTGTGATACATGGCATATCTTGGAAACAACTAGACACTTATTATATGGGGTGATTTTCCGAAGGTGTGAAGAACCCGTGAATAGACTATACAGAGCAAGATGACGCAGTGCAGGACACTGGACTCGCTTTCGGGAGGACCCATGTCGGACTTCGTCTGGCTGTCATGATTACGCACTCTGCCTCAGTTTCCCTCTACGGATTATGGCCGGTTCCGCATCCGTTCCTGGTTATACGACCTGCTAGTTCCGTCCCTGGGGACTCTGTTGTTTACGAGATGCCCGCCCGCTGTTATTTCGCGTGTTCGACGCCTCAAAACGCGCTAGCTGTAAGGCCGATTCTTGCTCACTCGCAGCTTGCCTCATCGCATCTACGTGCAAGCCGCTCCAACTGGCGTGCAGTCTTATCGTCGGTGACTCGCCTTAACGGAGCTTCAAGCGGTGGCCGTATGTGATTATGGCACTCTAATTAAGACGCGTGTCATTAAGACAGCTCGGAAGTTCGCGAATAAAAGATTCAACAATAAAACTGTTTTGAAAACATCCAGTTTAACCATTTTCATGCCTAAAAAAGTACTCGTGAGTTGAGTTGAGAGATTTGAGCGGCCCTGAACAAGTTCTTGAGAGCCGATGAGGGTTGAATGAGGTGAGAATGGATCAGCGCCGGAATGCAAGGGCGGTGGAAACGGGGAAACCCGCTGACTAGCGAGATCGTCCGTTACGATTCCCACTTGCGAAAATCCGGGATAGGTTGGAGGCGAGCGAGACAACCGTTCAGCTACCGCGGCCTCTAGTTGAAATGAGAACTTGTAACATATCTTGGGCACGATAATGTTCTTAAATGCTCCCTTTGTTGAGACACCACTACAAAATATCAGGCCGTTTTTTTTAATCACTTGTTTTCTACGGAACCTCTGCAACACACTTCATGCCCCAGCCAGGCGGATCCTTTTAGTCGTCGTACGTACATATGTACCTCCACCCTACTCATAGTGTGCGAGTGTGGCGGATATTACCGTTGTGAAGAGGTTTCTTCGGGGTTCTCCCATTCCCTTCTATGTCTTCATTCCGTCGCCGATGCACACTTCCGTTCCTCTGGCTGGGTCTCATGTGCCACGGCAGCCAGTTGCACGTGGCGCTAGCCTGCCCTCAACAACGTTTACTTTTTTCCTGTTCAACATTTACGTTGCGTACGTATTAGTCGTATGGATGCCGTAATGACACTTGTACGGCCGTGTTGAACAGTAACCGCGACGGTTGCAGTCATGGCTGCATACTTTGTTGGTAAATATAACCCGTCATACTTTGCCATCTCAACTTCAGTACTTGCATATGTGTGGTAAAGTTATCAGTGCCACCGCTACTTGTTCGAAAACAAAAAGAAAACTCTTGCTGTCGCTTTTGTCTTTGCAAGCAAAACAACATTGCTGATGAACGCAGTAGAAAGTCGGGAGTAAAAGAGGACGTTTGCGTTTTGACGCGAATGCGTCTTTAATAGCAGACTGACACATGAGGCACCAGGACGGAAACGGCGATGTAACGTTCGCAGGGTCATACATTCCGACCCTATGACTTCGCGACTGATAGCACGATTGAAATTATTGTAGTCTCGTTCGACAGGATGTACGACTGCGATGCGAGCGTGAACCCGAGTTGGCGTAGCGTATGCGCGAGGTGCTGGTGGGGGCCCGCGGCGATTAACGGCTATTTCGCGAGTGGCTGGAATTTTCTGGACAGTATATCTATCGAGTCGGGTTTGCTGGCGCTCGGATTTTGGTACCGAGCGTAATAACTCGTTTAGATCTGTCGATTTAAGCCATAAAATCTACTAGTAAATTTTGTTACTTTCATTTTATTCCCATATCGCAAAACAAATTACCCGCTAACGTAGGGGCGTATTCGCTTAAAACCCTCAGCCGTGTCCACACCATAGCCACACCCCGATTTTTTTTCTGGCAGTTTAGTCATGTATAATTCTGAAGCATTTATCCATTTGTGTTCCTGCAGCATTGTAGCCGACCATAGAAAATAGTGTTACGTGCTTGCTGGTCTGCATAACTTCCCTTGCCCGTCCAGGTTGTGCGAGTGAGGTAGTGCGTGTGGGCTATGCTAGTAACCAGAGGAACAAAGGCGTGCCGCCGCGATAAGCCTATCGCGACTAGCACGCTCCTGGACCTTCAGTGGATTGAATTTCTGATGTTACCTGTGAAATAATGTTCTGGTTCAATGCCCTAGCCTCTCCCAGCGTGACCCAGGGCTTGGGGAACCTTCGAGAACCAGACCAGCGAGCGAGGCTACTTAACTGCGAAGGGCCCCCGAGTCGAAAGTTGTGAGAGTTGCGAGTTCAGAGGATTGTGTCGACGCTGAGCGATTGGCGCGCGAAGACTGCGGAGACGACGAGCCAGAAGAGCGTCGTGTGGCGGCGAGAGTAAACAGCGGGAGTGAAGTCTGCGGACCGTTGTCATCGGTACAGTGGAGAGTGAGACTATTGAAATGGATGCGTGAGTGTAAGACATTTGGAAAGTTGGCAATAGACATATATAATATGTGTAAATAATGAATGTGAATTAAGTGACTAAATAATATAGATACATTGATAATGACTTTAATTAAAATTGAGATAGACATGGAATGTTGCGTTCACTGAGAACAACAAGAGTAATTGTGTATATAGATTAATTACGGTTGTAAATAATAGGTGTGTGAATAAATTAAAAATAAAATGTAAATATTTTATTATTATCAAGACCACCAACTCCCACGAACTTGTTTCTCTATAAATTATTGCAGGCGAACAGTGATAGTGTGCGCGCAGGATCTTAGTTTTACCCTAAAGTACCGCGATTAAAATTACATCGTAATTGGAGTACTTGCATTAAGTACAGTGTTAAGCCGAGAAATATGACAAGTCATTTTTTTGATCTCAAATAAGTAAAAGTGAAACAGTCACATTGTGTCTTGAAGCCCGGATAAAATGGCCTCCACGCCTTGGCAACATGGCACCTTGTCATCCGCATTTGGCATATATGTAACTGGAAGGGGCTTTGGTTATGGCTTATTTGGCTTTGTTGTAAAACCAAGATATCAATCAGCCGATGTGAGGCAGTTCTGCAGAGTTTAGCAGTTCGGTAAAATTTGGTCCTTTATGAATTTGTTTCTAACAACTTCCTCGAACATTTCATGATATAGAGACAGTCTTATATTGTGGTATCCTTTCGTTTCGCGATTACTTTAATTAATTATTGAAGTTAAGTGTTTGCTTGCATTGGATGATTACATCAACATAGCTGTACCATAGATAAATAGTTTTAAATGAAATAACTAAAATTATAAATATATATATATATATTTGGTGTTTTATGTAAACATATTAGCACAGTTGTAAGGACGGCATACAAGTGCTTCATTGCATTTTATAACGGGCATGTAAAGCTTACTTTGCCCCATTATTCATGTACGTTTCACAGGAAATGATCCATTCGCCTATCTATCCTGATGTATGGTCGAAGCATCCGCAAATCAGCGGCGGCCCGAGACGAACCTGCCAGACTCCAGCCACACTACTGAGAAACCGTACACACACACTATGGTGGAGCCAATCAGGCACAATACCCGTTCCTCCGGCAACAGCAAGCCAATCAGCGACTCGGTGACTCGGTATGCTTGTATACCACTTTATCATTCACATTCCATGGATTTCTGACCTTCTGTGGTATCGAACGGAGGCCCTCACTATTAGTGGGAGGTAGGTTACTACTATTCGGCCAAAGTGTAGTTTGTTATTGCATTTTATGGGGGGGAAATTTTATGCACTTAATAATTTATTCAGTAGATTTGTTTGAAAAAATATATATAGTTTTCGAGTAGGTACTAGGTGCGACAGTTAGCATTAATAAACTTTATATAAGATATTTCCGACATCATTTAAACACAAGAGCTGTCAGGCCAGTGACTTAATCTCCCAGCTACTGGTCGTAGTTTGAGTAACTGAGAAAACAATTGTTTCAGAATTGTAAGCAGATTTTTTTCCCCTTACTACAAGCCAATTTGCATGATTTGTGCTCAAGTTAAATATTTTTAGGTGTCCTACAAGTAATTAGGGGTGTTAATTTCCTCTGTATGCTACAGAAACGATAACTCAACAGGTCTTAATGGCGGACGACGCCTCGCGTTTCCAAGATAGTGTTGGCCTACGGGGTGAAGAAACTAGAGGAATAATGGAGGTGTTCCACACTTCGCAAGTANAGAGGAATAATGGAGGTGTTCCACACTTTGCAAGTGCCTATAGTAGCCTCGTGTTTCGTAATTACGGACTGAGTTCATACATCAGCGGCACGTTTCCTCGAACATTTCCTTTAGATCGCGGATATTTTCAACAGTTTTTTTTTAAAATAATGCACCGTAACGCAAAAATTTATTATTTTCATTCTGAGGGTTATGTCCACAAGTGATTAACTATAAAATTAACTGCATTCATTTGGTAGTATTTATAGGCGTGAGTGATTTTAATTTTCGCAATTTTATCAAATAACTAATACGAGGTAATGTTAGTGAATATATTATACAAGTTTCCTTCATTATAAGGAAAGAATGGTATTTGCTTAATTGTCGTTATTTTTAATGTTTAGTTACTGCTTGATATGCGATTTCTGTAATATTATTTTTGTCTTGACTGACGTGAAATGTTCCTCGTTGAGATTAGAGATATTTTGGGGTCTTGAGAGCCGGTGAGAGTGAAATGATAGAGGTGAAGTGGAGCAGCGGCGGAATGCAAGGGCGGGGGAAACAGGAGTACCCCCAAGAAAACCCTCTGACCAACGACAACGTCCGCCATGTTTCCTACTCGCGAAAATCGGGGTGACCCCGCCGGGAATGGAGCCCGGTTTGTCTTGGTGGAAGGCGAGCGCTCTAGCCGCTACGGCAACCGCAGCCTTCTGCATTGTGGAAAAAAATAGCTGTATAGAATTCTTTGTGGTGTTGTAAATAAATTAAGAAAATAAGCTTAATTTTTTTGTTTCATGATGACTAGGGTCTATCCCTAGTGAAATGGGCCATGCCCAGGCAGATATAGCAGACGGGGAAAGAGGTTTTGTTGAATCAAACAAAGTTTGTTTGGTGCAAACAAACTAATCGTTTGTATAGGAGCAATGACATATTTTGTTGTTCTTATTTGGTTGCCTCAAACAAATATTTGGTGGGTGCAACTAAACATTTTTGGATCTACGAACATTAAACAGTTTCGGTTAATAAAACGAAAATTCAAGCACGGCAGAGATTCCAACCTATAGCAAGCGCTATGCCTTGGCAATATCAGCGTAAGTGACTAATTAACGAAATTTGAATATTTTTATACAAATATATTTTTAAATACTGAACAACGTGCACAAATAAGTATTTCAAGTTTTACAGCTTTAATCTTTAGTTTTCTGTTGAACTTGTTTTATTAGAATGATTATACCATTATTAAGCATCAATAAATTCACTAAAAAGCACTGTTAGTATTCTAATTATCACCAAAAATACAAACAAACCGTATTTTCGAACGAAGGCAATCGAATTAGTGGCCAAACAAATATATACACAGTTGATTTAACCACCTATTTTGTTGACTGTCTAATTTCATAGGTCCAACATAAAGATGTTGTCTATTAATACACATATTTTGTTAGATGAACAAAATAAAATTCGTTGCTTTTCAAGTTTTGTTTACCGAAGAAAATACTTTTTTGCGGCAAATACAGGGTGCCCGGAAACTCAGTGCCCAAACTTCAGACATAGTTTCTTTGGTCCAGCACTAACACAAAAGCCCTATACACTTATTTCCGGAAACGCTGGACGCTGCGTACATGATAATGTAGTGTCACGCGCCCACGACATATGCAACTTGTCCTGCGGGGTTTCAGCAGAAGTCATAAATAAAGACACAACCGTTTTAAACTATTTGATCGACTTGGAATAAAGTAACCATGAATTCAATTTCCGTCAAAAATATTCTTATGAGATCTGAGCCATTTCACAAAGCATAATATTGAATGGAAAACATTTCAATTTAAAATACATTTAAAATATACCTTATAAAATACAAAGAGCATTAACAGGTTTGGCATGCAATTACAAGCTGAAACCAAAATCGTAATATTACGTTTCATTGAAAGCCCAAAATGAATTAGAATATTACCTTAAAATATATAGTGAAAACCACCGAGGGCACTCGGATGGAGTCTATCAAAGCCGCACGAACGTAAAAACATGCAAACAAATAAAAACATTAACAGAAAAAATGAGAAGGCACATTTTAAATAAACGCTGGCAATACAAGCAAAAATCTAAAAGTATTTGCAGCTGGGTTATCACAAACTTTGGCAACTAAATTGCGCGAGCAGGTGCTGTCCCATTCTCCAATTCAAACGGGCAACTTTCTGGCAACTCGCACACAACTAGCCACGGCAAAATTAACATTAATAAAATATTAAAATATACTAAATACACACATATTATTCTACTGGGATCCACACACATTTACCGTGCAAGATTATACCAAACCGAATCTCGACTGGGCGACCAAAACCAAGTTTAGAATGCAAACGGAAAGTGCGCGACCCTATCCACCGTGAACTAGCCCGACATAACACCACTCAATAAACACATTAAAACACTGAAACTGAAATCCCCTGCGAATTGACATACGTAGGAAATTAAACTTAACATGATGATTGCCACAGAGCTGACAGACGTGGTGATGACCCGTGTCGACGACGTCCAACGGTCGAGGCGGTCAGGAGCAATGAGTGGCCGAACGTGAACAGGAGCAAAGTTCAATAGACAGAGCCAAGAGCCCGGTAGAAGTCCGAGCACCAGCTTAACATCACTAGCCAATAGGGCGTGAGCTGTCTTCCGCGCATGCGTGGAAAGGTTAGGAATCCAAAGAGCAGAGAAGAAGAAAGGAGCAGCAGGGGAACCGAGACCGAATGTCAGGGGAATAGTGAACTAATATCGATAGTCACGAGGAGAACACTCCGCACACCTTGCAGTCCTACATGCATGATCATGTCGCATTGTTCTGCACGCGTTGTATGCCGCAACTTTGAGCACAATTATTTGATATAAAATACATTTCCGGTTATAAGTTTATAGGTATTTTTTGTTACTAATGGGTCAAAGAAACTATGTCTAAGTTTGGGCACTGAGTTTTCGAACAATGTGTACATTTTTGATCCTATGCAAACCAATATTTTGTTCACTGAAACGAACCTTTTTCTCAGGCATCGCTTGCACATGAACAACTCAAAGGATCGATGCAGCTTTGGACCGTGCACCGCGGATGTGGTGGGAGTGAAACTGCCTGAAGATGCGTACGGGCGTATCTGAGTGAAGTGGTGCTGACGGCTTTCGTGCACTCGGAAACGGAAGTCCCTCCAGGAGATTTGGCCCGCCTCATTTCTTCCCGCCCCGTGTTTAATTCCGCAGTAAGAAAGCTTCCTGTTTGCAGCCCGATTGGTACAAGTTGCTGCCTACAGATGAGGGACCAGTAAAAACAAAATAAACACCAAAGATTTTCTCCTGCCAAGAAAACAGGCAAGTAACATGTCGGTCTTAATGACTCCTCCTATGACATGCACACTCTAGTATTGAAAGAGATTTACGAGCTTTATGGTGTTGAAAATGCAAACCTCACTCCACCTAAAGACAATGGTGCTGTTGATTCTGTAATGAACCTTGAACACACAGAAAGTGAAGTTTCAACAGCAAGTAATGAAACTGATTTAATACATATATTAGAATATGGCACGTGTATGAGTTTTCTGAGAAAGCGCTGTTGTACTCGTAAACATTTATTCTAATCATCCAATGGTAAAAAGGACTTTGTATATTGTACACTGTCTCTCGCCAATGTTAGGTTGAATGTGTGACTGAATGTTTTAAAGAATTGGGTGGAAACTACAAATATACAAAAACTTATCCCGATAGTTTATCTAAAAATTTTACTTGGGAAGAAATGTCGATCATCTATATTATTTATGTGTCAGCGGTTCTCATGTCACGTCACGTTTGTGTTCATTCGTTGCTCCATCCGAGAGTCTCATATTTCATGTCACGTTCAGGTACCTGAGAACTTCGGTTTAGAACAATAAATTATACAAGTGTGTGTAAATGTGTTTACCATTATCTTATATATNAGGTACCTGAGAACTTCGGTTTAGAACAATAAATTATACAAGTGTGTGTAAATGTGTTTACCATTATCTTATATATAATGTTTACGCGCTCGCTGCTTCACATCCCGCGCGAGTGATTGGACACCAGTTACATGATAGGGGCGGCAGCAAGTCNATGTTTACGCGCTCGCTGCTTCACATCCCGCGCGAGTGATTGGACACCAGTTACATGATAGGGGCGGCAGCAAGTCAAAAGATTGTTTTGAGTGAACAAGCGGGCGATAAGTCGGTGGCTGCGTATCTGTTACAGAAAGCAGCCAACAGCGTGCTACTGACCGTGGTTCTATTGGTTTCTGCGTTTATCCAAAGAATTCTCCGCATTTCTGACCTCGTTCTCTCAACGTGACTCGGGGTCACTGAACCTTCTAGATGGGCAGGGCGAACGATATAAAAGTGTGACAGGAATCCGAGCGCAGGAGTTGAGTGAATGAGTGGCTGAGTTCCGAGCTGTAGAAGACGAGCAGCGATAGAAGAGACCAGGGGAAGGGAAATCTGCGACTGCGAGTATCAAGTAGTGAAGGGTGCGACTGGCAGGCTGGACTATCGGACTAGATGCGTGAGTGAAAGACATTACCAATGGTGGCAACAGGTGGACTGAACATGTGTTAATTATGAATATTAGTTAATTGACTGTAACCAGAGACAATTAAGGACGTTAATTAGAGTTGAAATGTACATTAAATATTGCGCTCACTGTTAAATAAAAAAATTAATGGTGGAGACAGATGTTTTAATGCTGTATATAATAGCTGTGTGAATAAATTAGAATTCAAATTTAGTTCTTTTACTTTTATTAAGACCTCCATCCTTCACGAACTCAGATACGCCCTTTAGGCGTCCCATGTAACATTATTTTAAAGTACATTTCGAAATATTTGTGGACCATATTTGTGTAAGTGACACACAGAATTATTCATAAAAAAAAGTAACTATTCATGAGTAAAATCAATTTCTGTAGGAGGAAATNGTGTAAGTGACACACAGAATTATTCATAAAAAAAAGTAACTATTCATGAGTAAAATCAATTTCTGTAGGAGGAAATATTACTAGACGTGTAAAATAATTTCCAGCTTCGTCGATTTCAAAATACTTCCGTTTGTGCAGACGGTTGCCGCGTGGTGTGTGTTTACCNTAAAATAATTTCCAGCTTCGTCGATTTCAAAATACTTCCGTTTGTGCAGACGGTTGCCGCGTGGTGTGTGTTTACCTCGTTCTGTTACGTTTTCTCGGAAACCAAACGTGGAACCCGCTACGTTATTGAGAAGTCTTCATTTGTAATGCCCTTCCCACGTGAGCACGCAATAAAAAAATTTTTCCGGGAACGAAAGGGGAGAAAAAAAAATGTTTCCAATATCAGGTTTCTCCTGTTCCCGGCGGCGCCATTGAAATGTTGGGACAAACATGGCATCGCGCAAGTTNTGGCACAAAACGGGTAAAAGCGTGCACTTCGTGGATCAAGTTGAGTGGAGGGGAAAAAAATAGGAGATTTTTTTTTTCCAGTCGCGCGAG
This sequence comes from Clitarchus hookeri, assembly GCA_002778355.1. NCBI lineage: Eukaryota > Metazoa > Arthropoda > Insecta > Phasmatodea > Phasmatidae > Clitarchus > Clitarchus hookeri. The sequence continues at coordinate 63,504 of NQII01001887.1, read as the reverse complement.
CGAGCAAAATTCGAGTGAGAGTATATTTTTCTGATATGGTTTTTTTTCTGCCAATACATTTTGTCTCATTTGAAGTGGGTCTCGTGCATTTAATGCATTTTCGTGAATTGCTGACGGCATCCGTACCAGTAGCGGAATAACGTATCCTAACTTAGGAGAGGATAAAAGCATTTAGGCATTTTATTTTCTGTTATAAATTTAATTTTAATGATATCAGAACCTAACTTACACGCATAATAACAATTCGTTAGAGATTTTGTACAATATCTCAACGCATCTCGGGGATGAAAACTAATTTGGATTCCCATTTACAATCATCCTGGAGTTTCATTACTAAATTTAAGGAGAATCCACGTATACTCTGGCCCTTTAGTTGTTACGCCACTGCCGCCAAATTGCGAACACACCTTGAGGTGTGTGTATGTATATATAAACACACATACACACGTCTTTTGTGATTCGAAGTACTTGTTCGTGTCTGTATACCAGTTCCGTTTGTTTCATTTCGTCCTTCAGGCTCCCGCCTATCTGGCACTCGAATTGCGTTGCAGAGTCTTTGAAATACACGTTCTCGCACGAAACTATTAAATATGAGTCCAATGTTCTCACATACAAAAAGAATACACACTTCGGACGAGTAGTGTTGAGTGCTTTCAAGACGCCACGTCACGCTGATTAGAAACGCAATTTAAGAGTACTCCCAAACTGCTAAAAAAATGCTTTTTTTCGAAGCGCTGTATCTCGAAATATACGCGTCAGATCTGGACAAAACAATTCAAGGTACTGACATTGAACCTTGCTACAGGCATTCCACCAATAATGATAGGATCACCACTTAGTCCCATAGGTACACGCAATACGACATCGTAGNAATGATAGGATCACCACTTAGTCCCATAGGTACACGCAATACGACATCGTAGAAACTGAAAATTCTAAATCAAATGTTACAACTAAAAAAATTATATAAACACGTTAAAATGTTATGCTAGGGAAATAATTAAGCAAGAGGCTTAGAATAAGCGATACATATTACAAACTGAACTAGTAGTCGATCATCTTGATGGAGGGTGGGATTGGGACAAAGCCCCTGCACGCTGGAAAGTGGAGAAGGCTGCCCTTGCCCTCCCTCAACCCCCTCGTACTCGGATCATAGGGTCCCGGATGATCCGCACGTTTTTACCTCATCCCAGGTAAATATCAGCGCTGAGGACTGACTTGATGGCGGGCGGCCGGCGCCCTGCCCGACCTACGGACCTTTGTTTCCGAGCGCGGCAAGAGAGAATGGACAAGGCGAAGCTATGCAGGGTTCGAGAGGCGAAGGAACTCCGTTTCTGGAAAACTGGGAGTATCCCCAAGAAATCCCGCCCCTCATCAGCAGCGTCCGCCTTGTTTCCAATACACAAGGGGNAAGGGGGGGGGGGGGTGTTGTTGAATAAAACCAAGTTTGTTTTATGCAACGAAATTGTTTGTAGAGGGGCAACGAAATAATTTGTTGCGGTAACCAAATTATTTTGCTGTTCATATTTGGTTGCCACAAACTTGTGAGACTGGTTGGCGCAACAAAATATTCGCATGATTTAACTTACATTAAACAGTTTCGATTGTTATAAAAATAATTTCAGCACGACGTTACCCCTTACACGGAAATTCCGCGCACGAACACGATGCCTAAGCAACCCCGGTTGTTGCGACTGTTAATGGAAATTGAATGTTTTAAAATAGATAGTTCTATACATGGGACATGTAACGCTAATAAATGCTTTCAAGTTGTACAGGTTTACTTTTTTGTTTCCTGTTAAACTTGTTCATTGGGATTTTTTATATACTTAATAAATGCGCTGGCAAACACCGTTACTATAATAACTGTCAGAAAAATTACACACAAAAATTACAAATTAACTTCAGAGCAGTATTTCTGAAGGTAATCAAATGACCCAACTACCCTGCAGCAAAAACAAATCAATGCCAGTTCTAGACCAAGCTGATTTTGTTGCCTCTACTAATTCTGTGTAGTCCATGCATGGTTACTACTAATTTTTCTGGAAACCTGCTGAAGTTCTACTTTCAGGCTTTTCCTCTGAGTCACGTGGGCAAAGTGTAACCAAGTCTAGAGAATTACACCACAGTGACGAGACATCGCATTCGTGACTACCAAGTTTAATAATATTTTATATGAGAACTATTTCTTACTAGACCTTACCAACACACCTATTTTCTTTCTGTCTTCATTCGTGTTAGTTATAAATTAAATATAATTTATATGCAAAAAAAATTTTAATTTAACGGAAAAATAAGACATTTTATGCTAACAGAAGTATACAAAGCGTGTGATACATTACATTTAGGAAACATCAAAACGTGTTATACATCATGATTTTTCAAAGGTTTAATTAAAAAATTGTGGTGAAGCTGTNACATTTAGGAAACATCAAAACGTGTTATACATCATGATTTTTCAAAGGTTTAATTAAAAAATTGTGGTGAAGCTGTGAATAGACAACACTAAGTTAATATACATTAGATTGTTTCAGGTTCACTTCAAACGAAATACTGATGTGACACTACCGTGATATTTGTAATGTTTATGGTACCGAGACAGATTTTTACCAGTCACAGGACTTCTTGGCCGCGCAGTGTCAAGCTATCGACTAGCAGTACCNGGCACAGGACTTCTTGGCCGCGCAGTGTCAAGCTATCGACTAGCAGTACCAAGCCCTGTTGCAATGTTTGTCAAGCGCCCATCCCATAATACATAATACGTGTGCCGTGAAATCTCAACTGTGGTAATGTAAATTACAATTTTATACAAAGAGAGGGACATTTTCAATACAGCACAAACATAAATCTGTAAAACACATACGATATATATTTGGAAAATCATATCCCGTAACAGTGTNTTTTCAATACAGCACAAACATAAATCTGTAAAACACATACGATATATATTTGGAAAATCATATCCCGTAACAGTGTAAAACACGAACGGATAAAGATACAGACTTATGAATTCAAGAAGCAAATCACTAGAAAAAAAAATCTGGAGCTTGCATGCCCAGTTTCCGTACGAGGAATGTGAAAATGCAAAGTGGCATCTGTATTTCTTTCCGCTACATTTCGTCGCATGGTATTATTCCACTGTAATAGCTGATCGAATTTGCGAGTAATTCAGCCGCAGTTAAGAACAGGTCGTAAGCCTTCCAAGGTCTTCGCATGCTGCTTCTTAACGGCAGCGTGACCGTGAAATTTTTTTTTTTTAAGTTTTCCAAGGGAAATTCACTTTAATTTATTGGCCGCCGTGCGTTGATTCACAGTTTGTTCGCAGCGGTTGGCGAAGCTTTCGATCCACGCCAGGCTGTGCCCGACGGAGTTTAGACCCGTGTTCGGAAAATTACGCCGCGAGTAGATGAACTTGTAGGAAGGTGAAGTGTCTCCGGGATCTCATATCAGACTCCCTCCGAGTCCCTTGTAATCCCTTCAACGTCATTTCCCCCACCTTTTCGCGGTGACATCGATATCCGTGGAAAACTGGCGCAAGTCCCCTCCTCACTGGACAAGAACTCTACAGGCGCCCTGAAGCGACGTGCGCTGCCAATGTAACAGGTTTCAGTATTTTCATTGAGAAAAAATAATAGCGTTCGGGATTAGTTCTGCCAATAAAGGGACAGCAATTACTACAGGTGGTAGGGATACCAACCGAACACTTTTTTTTGCATATTTACAAAGAATTATTGAAACCAGTTGCCAAGATTATTTCTGTAATACTGCCAGTCAATTTGAGCAAACTTCACAAAACGTTACAGTGGAACGTGTCTAAAATTAATGTTGAATTTTAACAAGCCGGTATTATAGACTTAAAATGTATTTTAAACATTAAGCTACGTAAACAGTTTTGTATGTTTTATAAAACATTGTGCTGTAAAGATACAATATTCCAGCTGTATAGTCATATACTTGTATATATACAAAAAAATCTTCGGTAACCAATTTTCAAATAATTGTTTGTAAAACGTAAAATTCTTTTACTGTGAACTGCTGTAGTCCTGCTTGTAATTGTTTCTGTTACGATGGGAATTGTTCACAACAGGGAACAATTCCTTTAACAGAAGAACGCCATCAATAAGTGGACTGTTCCTGCAACAAACATAACTGTAAGAAAGTTAGGGGACATTCTGGTGTTAGCACTGAAGTTCACTTATTTCTTCCTTGTAAACCAATCACAGAACTATTCTCTTGTCTATTTCTCAGGTGAATTTTCTAAGCTTCGCAACGATACAATAATTTTAATATTTAACTCATTATTTTATTATCCCGATTTTAATATTTTCAAAATATATTTTTGTTACCAATATGAAATTACGGGTACGGAGATAGTTTTTACGCGAGGTTAAAATCTACAAGAATTTTATCACTACAAAGTTTTAGTGGCTTAGAAAAAAATTATTTTCCTTGAGTATCAATTGCAGTCCGTTTTCTCAGTCCAGATCTTGTCTTGGATATTCCAAAAGCAACTTCATATTAACAATAAAGTCTGTTTTTTCTTGGTAATCCATAAATTTGGTTATTAGTACTTAAATGTTGTCAAAAGTTTCGAAGTCGGCAAAAATCTCTGTAAGTAGTCCCCTATGTTTACGATGTTTATATTTCTGTAAAACAGTGTTTTGAAACTATAGCGAAAATGCAGTATTTTCTTCTGAACGCACGTCTGTATTAAAATCCAATAGCTACCGCTTAAAATTCTGAGGAAATAAAATACACGTGAATCTTTTTTATGATATTTTCCTTCGCCGTCACAATGCTTCGTCCTTGAGGCCGAACGTGGCCTCGGGGCGTTTACATGATTTTTTACTATCGAATCTCCTTAAAGATACGAGTTGACAGCCCGGAGGTTAGTATATATACATACATGATGATGCGCCTAATGCGAGCACACCCAGAATTATCGGAACAGTTGCAGATCACGAAATAAGGCTTTCGCTCAATGAAATTACGTACGGGGGCAAGTAATTTGCCGCAAAGTGACTATTCGTAACACACGAATGAACGGAAATAATTAAACCACATATGAGTTTTCCTCTGGAAATATACATTTATTTCAACAGCACCTGACAATACGTGCAAAGAGGAATTCAGTGTTATAGAATATGCAACGGAAAGTAACAAAGAAACTCCAATAAATATTGTGCAAATACGATTAAGTTAATTGGGCCGGTAGCATGGGGCAGTGAACCTGTACTCACAGATGTAAGTAAGCTACACGCGCCGTGACTCATCCTGGCGGGACCGCTTCCTTATAGCAGCGTAGCTCTTACCTAAATGGGGCAAGGGGCACGAAATGCAATATTGGACGAAGGAGAGCACCGCAGCGGAGGGAAGACGGGCAATGTGAGTTCAAGTCTGATATCAATACATTACATTTTATTCAGATACCAACACACTGAAGAGCCAAAAAAACTGGCACACCTGCATAACATCGTGTAGGGCCCCCGTGAGCACGCAGAAGTGTCGCAAGACGACGTGGCATGGACTCGAATAATGTCTGAAGGTATACAGGAGGCAATTCAAACCGGTGGCCAATGGAAATGTCTAAAGTCAGAAGAGTGTTCCTGGAGCCACTCGGTAGCAACTTTTGGCATGTACTGTGTCGCATTGTCCTGCTGGAATTGACCACGTCCGTCGGAATGCACAATGGACATGAATGGGTGCAGGTGATCGGACAGGATGCTTACGTATCTGTCACCTATCAGAGACGTATTTAGACGTATCAGGGGTCCCATTTCACGCCAAATGCAAACGCCCCATACCATGAAAGAGCCTCCACCAGCATGAACAGTCCCCTGTTGACATGTAGGGTCCATGGATTCATGACGATGTCTCCATACCCGTACACGTCCATCCGCCCGATACAATTGGAAACTCGACTCGTCAGACCAGGTAACATGTTTCCAGTCATCAACAGTCCAATGGCGGCGTTGGCGGGCCCAGGCGAGGCGTAAAGCTTTGTGTCGTGCAGTCAACAACGGTACACGAGTAGGCCTTTGGCTCCGAAAGCCCATATCAATGATGGCCCGTTGAATAGTTCGCACGCTGGCAGTTGTTGATTCCCCAGCATTGAAATCTGCGCCAATTTGAGAAAGGGTTGCACGTCTGTCACGTTTAATGATTATCGTCAGTCGTCGTTTGTCCCGTTCGTTCACGATCTTTTTCCGGCGGCAGTGATGTGTGGATTTGATGTTTAACCGGATTCCCGATATTGACGGTACACTCGTGAAATGGTCGTACGCGAAAATCCAAATTGTATCGCTATCTCGGAGCCCATATCTCGTGCGCCGACTATAACACCACATTCAAAGACACTTTAATCTTGATAACCTGCCATTGTAGCAGCAGTAACCGATCTAGCAACTTTGCCAGACGCTTGTTGTCTTATAAAGGCGCTGCCGACCGCACCGCGTTACTGTGATTGGTTGCATACCTCTGTTATTTGCATACGCACGTCTATACCAGTTTTTTTGGCTCTCCAGTGTAAATCAAGACATTTGTTCCCTAGTCTTTAACTGTACTGAGTAACGAATGCGTACAGATGCACAACTAAAATAGAACAAACCAACATATAGGATAAATGTAATCGCATCCGAATGCATAGTACAAAAGAGCACAGTTATGGTTGAAACGCTTCACATTAGGCCTCTTTACGGCATGTGCTCGATGTGTTTTCTATCGACAGCAATACGCATCTGTAAACGCACATGTAGCGAGCGACGAGCGGCCTGAAGTGTTTCTGGCGTAATGCCTCTGCAAGCTGCTACAATGCGTTCCTGCGTGTCTTCTGGCGTCGTAGGAACCGGGTTGTACACCCTGTCTTTCAGTGTTCCCCACAGGAAGAAATCGAGAGGTGTGAGGTCGTGGGAGCGAGCTGCCCATCTTACACCACAACCACACCCCAACCACCGGTTTGGAAACGTTTTATTTTGCCTCGCCACCAAAGTAAAATGCGCAGGACAACAATAATACCGAAACCACATATCACGACGTATATAGAGCGGTATGTATTTCAGAAGTGCCGGTAAAGTTTCTCCTAGGAAATGGGTGTTTGTACAGCCGTTCAATGTCCCTTGAATTAAGTAGGGCCCTTTGATGTAGACTCCCACGATTCAATGCAACACGTTCACTTTCCACTGTCGCTGGTGCTCCACGGGTCGGGCCCAACGCGGATCCTCAATCGCCCAGTAGTGCATTTTTCGTCAATTTACGCGCCCATGGTTTGTAGAGGTCGCTTCATCGGTAAATAGTATGCTCTCCAAAAAATTGCTGTCATCCCTGACAGACATCAGAACAAACCTACAAAACTTAGCATGCTGCTGGAAATCACCATCATGTAATGCCTTATGAAGAGCCACGTGATATGGATGGAATTTCCATTGGCGCAGTGTGCGTAACACACTTGTTTTACTTATTCCTACGAACCTGGAAAGTTCTCGCGTACCCATGTGGGANTCCATTGGCGCAGTGTGCGTAACACACTTGTTTTACTTATTCCTACGAACCTGGAAAGTTCTCGCGTACCCATGTGGGAGTTTGCATCGACATGTGCGAACACATCGTGTTGATGTGTCTCGCCCGTGGCAGTCTTTCGTCGTACTCGTGTTGTGGAATTGAAATCACCTCGTGACAAGAGACGAGTGCAAATTCTTCGTATCCTTTGCAGTGAGATGGGCGTCCTATTAGGATACCTTTCACCATACATTTGGACGGCTAGCTTGGCATTTCTACCACACTCACCGTTAATAAGTAGAGCGTCCAGTTTTTCCTCATTCGTGAACATCATGGCGTACGTACAGCCACACATTGCACTACCACTTACCATAACAGATTACGGGGTATGGATACCTTATGCAAAATGAGACGGAAAAGGTAACACAACCTGTGGCCTTCAGCGATTATTGTGAGAGATTTGTTTCTCGACAGTACGAGGTTTAAACAGGAATGTATTCCCGCATTTTAGAACATAACTGCAATCAGACAGAAAATTGCCGTGCAATGCTGTGTTGAACGAAGGTGTTAAACGAGTGATCATCGTATCCGTAATACCATCCCTGTGTAATTTGTGACATAGAGGTGTCCTCTTTATTTTTCAAAACTGCGTAACCGTTGGCTTTAGATTATATTTCATGACAGATCATTAATAATCTTGTTTAAATGAAAAATATATTGTATTTTGATAGAACTCGTTCAGGCCAAGGATTCCCACCGAAACACACAATCTTTGGAAGGGTGCGGTATAACGCCTGGCAACTATGCAACTTGAGGTACTTAAGTTTTTGAACTCTGCAGGCGCAACACAAAAGCAACTACTCCTGTGCACAGCTGCTAGGTCGTTATTTAGAATCTGTACGCTTAATTAATCGGTTATGTAGCGAGTGCAATTTACGAAATAACAGCGGTCACCATTCGCCACGTATACCACAGATAACGATTGATGAAATTATTATTTCAAGGCTTAGTTATCCAAAAAGCATATATTCACTTGGTAGAGTTGTTACAGAAATTGTTCGAAATTGTGACCTTGTAAGTCATCACACAACTAGCAATGGCGCAGCAAGTATTGCCCGGTTCTTTCAGATATTCCTAGCGTGTTTCGTATGATGTCGCAGGCGTCCTTAATTCGTGGCAAACATCCATCTTGCCATGTCACAAGAATGCAACTCACCAACCTTCTTAAGTAGCCCCACGGGTAAAAGACAAGTAGACTTCGGCCAGGTAAGAGCGCAGGCCGTTTGATGCTGAAACAACGTGTGCTGAAACCACGCATGTCTAACCCTAAGTGGAGTTTCTTCTAAATACAGGCAATGTTTCAGACAAAAATTCACGAGACACCGCTCCAGTCAGACGATTAGGAAACATAAATGGTTCTACTAGGTGAACGTCAATGACGCGAAATCACAAAATTGTTTGAGAATTTGCCTAATGGGCATGGACATACGTGCCATGAGGATTTTTGTCAGCCTAGTTACGTGCTGAATCGCTGCTTAATGAACAGCACCAAACGTACGAAGAGAGGTATCTCGGCACACTGTTGCAGAAACCACACTCAAAACTGAAGTCGTCTTGGTAATCATTCGTGGGTAAATGCTGTGCACGCTGCAGGTATGCGGTGGCAGGATTCTCGAGAATGCCCCACAATGTCGTATGACGTCCCACAAAATACATCTGAGATTGCACGTCCTGGTATAAGGCGCGTCACTCACTTATAGTGCAGCTGTACTATAGCAGTGAGCCGGTTCCCCGAAGCCGCTGGAGAAGTTGTGTGCAAACATTACGTTGCAGATACCTTTCTGCAAGCGACCGCGCTGCTGTTCTGCCAGCGCTGTCAGTACAATCATACGCTAAGTGCNACGTTGCAGATACCTTTCTGCAAGCGACCGCGCTGCTGTTCTGCCAGCGCTGTCAGTACAATCATACGCTAAGTGCATAACGGCGAGCTCTTGTAAAGAGTGCAGTTACATTAGGGCGGGCGTACACTCGCCGACAAATATCGGTGCTTCGAGGCAATCAGTTGGAGAAAGAGGAATAAGAGGTTATGTTTGTTTTGTCTGCTTCGTCTCCATAGCAGAGGTCGAAAGCGGAGAGGAAGAGAGTATTAGGATTAACCACTATTAGCCGCAAGAACTCTTAAAGGCACTAACGATACCCTATATAGGAGACTGAGAGAGGATGAGCCTAATTCTTCTAACTACTTTAGAATGAGTATTTCTACATTCGACAGACTGAACACGAATTCCAAACAATTGCAATAATGCCGTAAAGTCAAGCCACTACTGGCATTTCACACAATGCAATAAACCCTCGAAAGACGCTACAGTAAAAACTCTAGTTAGCTAGACGACTGCGTATCTGCTTTGTGAACCCAAATATGTGTGCTATCGGGAGG